>PVJD01001828.1:0-238380 GCA_004026545.1 Mormoops blainvillei
ATACCATGAATGTTAATTTGCACTTGCTTTTTTCCTTTAAAAATTGTAATTCAGAAATCATCTGTATCAGTTCATAGATGTTTTACTTCTTTTTGGTTTTTTATTAATTTCCTGTTTTTACATAGCACATAATACTACAGGGTTTACTGAATCACTCTCCTACTCATTAACATGTAGAGTCACTTCCAGTGTTCTTCATTTGAAAAAAATGCTGCATTGAAAGAGCTCTGAAAAAAATATGACTATTTAACGAATACATGAAAATATGTATAATGTTATATATTAATATAGCAGATATTTAATATAAGGTAATCTTATAGCTTATATAATATGTATTGTATATAATATATTTTATAAAACATAATGCAATTTTTACACACTGTATTATATAAAAATGTATTTTATATAATATATATTTTCATATTGTTTGATGTGATTTCTAGATGGAAGACAGCTAGGCCAAAGGCAACACATTTGGAATTTTATTGGATGTTGTCAAAAGCACCTTCACTAAGGTTGTAACACTTTTCAGCCCCACAATTAATATATGAGCATGCCTGTTTTTTCATAACCACACCAGAAATTATACTGTTGCTTCTATCATTTTTGGCAATCTCTAGAATATTGTATCTTGGTATACTCAGTGTACTACTAATTTTCATTTCTCTTATTTTTAAAAAGGAGAAACAGCTCTCATAAACTTACACACAAAATTAAAAAACATATATACTTATATATGTAAATATTTTGTGTGTGTGTGTGTGTGTGTGTGTATATATTCTTGTCTTCCCGACTGTCTGTAAGGTGTTGGCTTTTTTGATTTTTTTACCTTAATATTTGAGTCCATTTTTGTTAGATAGTAGAACTGAATCTGTAAATACATCATAAGTAATATCTCTAATAATATCAGTTGTCTTCTGACTTAGTTTATGATAAATTTTATCACATATTCTTTTTAAATAAAATATTATTTTAGAACAGCTTTAGCTTTCAGGAGCTTTGCCAAGACAATATAGAGAGTTCCAGTATACTCCTTATCATATTTTCCCTATTGTTAACATCTTACTTACTGTAGAACCTTTGTCACAACTAAAGGGATAGTGGTATATTCTCTTAATTAAACCAGAGTTTATTTAGATTTCACTAGTTTTTTCTATTCATCTCTTCCTTTCTTCTTTCTTTTTTTATTGTTGTTCAGGTACAGTTGTCTCCATTATCCCCTCACCATTTTCCCTTGCTCCACCCACCCCCCACCTCAGACATTCAATCCTTCCCCACTTTGGCTTTGTCCATGGGTCTTTTATAAATGATCCATGCTGACCCTTCCAAACCTTTTCCCCTGTTATCCCCCTGCTCACTCCCCTCTGGTTACTGTCAGTTCATTCTTTATTTCAGTGACATTGATTATATTTTGTTCGCTTGTTTGTTTTGTTGATTAGGTTCCACTTACAGGTGAGGTCATATGGTATTTGTCTTTCACCACCTACCTTATTTCACTTTGTATAATGCTCTCCAGTTCCATCCATGCTGTCCAGAGGGGTAGGAGCTCCTTCTTCCTTTCTGCTTTGTAGTGTTCCATTGTATAAATGTATCATAGTTTTTTGTCCACTCATTTACTGCTGGGTTCTTAGGTTACTTCCAGTACTTGGTTATTATAAATTGTGTAGCTATGAACATTGGAGTGCATAGGTTCTTTTGAGTTGGTATTGTGGGACTCTTAGGGTATAATCCCAGTAATGGAATTTCTGGGTCAAAAGGCAGTCCATTTTTAGTTTTTTGAGGAAATTGCAACTGTTTTCCACAATGTCTGCACCAGTCTGCCTTCCACCAACAGCGTACTAGGGTTCCATTTTCTCCACAACTTCACCAGCACTTGTCATTTGTTGATTTGTTTATGATGACCATTCTGACTGGTATGAAGTGGTATCTCATCATGTGGAGCATCCTTTCATGTATCTCTGGAACCTCTGTATGTTCTCCTTGGAGAAGTGTCTGTTCATGTCCTTTGCCCATTTTTTAATTGGATTATTTGTCTTCCTGGAGTGGAGTCATGTGAGTTCTTTATATATTTTGGAGATCAAACTTTCAGGTATCATTGGCAAATACATTTTCCTATACACTTAGTTCCCTTTACATTTTGCTGATGTTTTCTTTAGCCATGCAGAAGCTTCTTATTTTGATGAAGTACAATTTGTTTATTCTTTTCTTTGTGTCGCTTACTCTAGGAGACATATTGGTGAAAATATTGCTGTATGGAATATCTGAGATTTTCTTGTGTCCTCCTCTAGGACTTTTATGGTGTCATGACTTATAGTTAAGAGTTTTATTCATCTTGAGTTTATTTTGGTGTATGTTGTATGGTGTAAGTTGGTGGTCGAGTTTCATTATTTTGCTTGTAGTTGTCCAGATCTCCCAATGCCATTTGTTGAAGAGGCTATTTTTATTCCATTTTATGCTTCTGTTCCCTTTGTCAAATACTAATTGACCATAGATACATGGGTTTATTACTGGGCTTTCTATTCTGTTCCATTGACCTATTTGTCTCTATTTATGCTAGTATCACACTATTTTGATTATAGTGCACTAGTAATATAGTTTGATAACAGGTAATGTGTTCCCTCTTACTTTGTTCTTCCCTGTCAAAATTGCTGTGGCTATTCGGGGTCATTTATGATTCCACAGAAATTTTTGAATTGTTTGTTCTATACCTGTGAAATATGCCATTGCTATTTTAATAAGGGTTGCATTGACTCTATAAATTGCTTTGGGTAATATGACCATTTTGATTATGTTAATTCTTCCAATCCATGAACATAGGTTCCCATTTATTTGTGTCTTTCTTAATTTTTTTCTTTAGTGTTGCATAGTTTTCTGCACACAGGTCTTTTACATCATTGGTTAGGTTTATTCCTAGATACTTTAGTCTTCTTGTTGCCATAGCAACTGGGATTATTTTCTTGATTTCTGATTCTGATATTTTATTGTTGGTATACAAAAATGCCTTCAATTTTGAATATCGACTTTGTATTCCACTGTTTTGCCATATTCACTTACCAGGTTGCGTAGTGTTTTGGTGGAGTATACAGAGTTTTTATGTACACTATCATGTCATCTGCAAACAATGACAGTTTTACTTCCTCCTTTCCAATTTGGATACCTTTTATTTCTTTTTATTTTCTGATCACTGTTGATAGGACTTCCAACACTAGGTTGAAGAAAAGTGGTGAAAATGGATATCCTTGTCTTGTTCCGAATTTCAGTGGGAAAGATTTTAATTTTTGCCCATTAAGTTTGTTGTTGGGCATATGTTTTTTATATATGGCCTTTATTATGTTGAAGTATGCCCCCTTTACTCCCACTTTGTTGAGTGTTTTTATCAAAAATGGGTGCTGTACCTTGTTAAATGATTTTTTGGCATCTCTTGATATGATCATGTGATTTTTCTCTTTTCATTTTTTTATGCGATGGACATTTATTGATTTGCAAATATTGTACCACCCTTGCATCCTTGGGATGAATCTCACTTGATCATGGTGTATGATCTTTTTAATGGATGTGGTTTACCAATATTTTGTTGAGGATTTTAGCATCTGTATTCATCAGCAATATTACCTGTAGTTTTCTTTGATTGTTGTGTCTTTATCTGGTTTTGGGATTAGGATGATGCTGGCCTCATAAAAAGAGTTTGGGAGCTCCCTCTTCTTGGATTTTTTGGAATAGTCTGAAAAGGATAGGGGTTAACTCTTCCTTAAATGTTTTGTAGAATTCTCCTGTTAAACCATCCAGTCCACAGCTTTGTTTGTCAGTTTTTTTATTCCAGCTTCAATTTCACCAGTTGTTATCAGTCTGTTCAGGCTTTCTGCCTCTCCTTAATTCAGTTTTAGAAGATTATATTTTTCTAAAAATTTGTCCATTTCACTTGTTTTCAAATTTCTTGGCATAGAGTTGCTCATAGTAAGTTCTTACTATCCTTTGCATTTCTGTTGCATCAGTTGTGAGTTTTCCTCTTTCATTTCTGATTTTATTTATTTTGGCCCTCTCCCTTTTTTTTCTGATGAGTCTGTTTAAAGGCATGTTGATTTTGTTTATCTTTTCAAAGGTCCATCTCCTAGATTTATTGATCCTTTGAATTGTTCTTTTAGTCTCTATGTCATTCAGTTCTGCTCCGATCTTGATTATTTCCTTCCTCTTCTTGCTCTGGGCTTACTTTGTTGTATTTTCTCCAGCTCTTGGATATGTAGGGTTAGGTTGTTTATTTGATATTTCTATCATTTTTAGGTACACCTGTATTTCTATGAACTTCCCTTTCAAGACTACCTTTGCTGTGTCCTATAGGTTTTGGAGTGCTGTGTGTTCATTTTTATTCCTTTCTAAAAACTTTTTTATTGCTTACTTATTCTCATTATTGACCCATTCTTTGTTTCATAGCATGCTATCCAGTCTCCATGAGTTTGAATGCTTTTGAGGTTTTCCCTTGAGGTCAGTTTCTAGTTTCAAGCCCTTGTGCCCTGAAAAAAATGCTTGTTATGATTTCAATTTTTTTTCAATTTTTTGAGGCTTTTTTGTGTCCTATCATATGGTCTATATTTGAAAATGTTCTTTGTGTATTTGAAAAGAATATGTAGTTTGCTTCTTTGGGATGAAAGGTCCTATATATGTCAGTTAAATTGATTTGCCTAATGCGTCCTCTAGTTCTACAATATCCTCGTTGATACTTTGGAAGATCTATCCATTTTCGACAGTGGGCTGTTAAAATCCTCGACTATAAGTATGTTGTTGTCTATAACTTTCTTGAAGTCCTCCAAGGTTTTGTTTATACATTTGGGTGTTCCTGTGTTGGATGCATATAGCTTTACAATGTCTATGTCTTCTTGGTCAATTATTCCCTTTGATATCATGGTGTCTTTCTGGGTCTCTTCTTATGGTCTTTGTTTTGAAATATATTTTGTCTGATATAAGTATTGCTAACCTGGTTTTTTTTTCCTGTCCATTAGCTTGGAATATTTTTTCCAACCATTTACTTTCAGCCTGTGTAGGTCTTTTGTTCTGAGGTGGGTCTCTTGTAGGCATCATATGTGTGGATCATGTTTTCTTATCCATTCTGCTACCCTATCTATGTCTTTTGATTGGAGCATTTACTTCATTTACATTTAAGGTTATTATTGATAGGTACTTATTCATTTTTTTCCTTTGTACCTGTGTTCTTCCCTCCCTTTAGCATATCTTGCAATGTTGGCTTCGTAGAAGTGTATTCTTTTAGCCTTTTGCCTGAGAAACTCCTTATTTTACCTTCCATTTTAATTGAGAGCCTTGCAGGGTAGAGTAGTCTTGGTTGCAGTCCTTTGCTTTTCATTACTTGGAATATTTCTTGCCATTCCCTTCTGGCTTGTATTGTTTCTGTGGAGAAGTTATCTGCTAGCCTTATCAGGCTCCTTTGAATGTTACTTCCTCTTTCTCCCTTGCTACCTTTAAGACTCTCTCTTTGTGTTTGATATTTTCCATTTTAGTTATGATGTGTCTTGAAGTGTGTGTTTTTGGGTTCTTCTTTATCGGGTCCCTCTGTGCTTCCTGGACTTGTGTGATTTTTTTTTTCTCCTCAGGTTAAGGAAGTTTTCCATCATTACTTTTTCAAACAGGTTTTCTATCTCTTGCTCCTCTTCTACTTCTAGTATCCCTATTATATGTAGAATTATTTTGTTTTATGTTGTCCTGCATTCCCCTCTTCATTCATTTTGAGTCCTTTTTCATTTTCTTGCTCTTTCTGGGAGGTTTTATCTACCTTGTCTTCTAGCTCACTGATTAAATCCTCTGCTTCATCTAGCCTGCTTTTCATTACTTCTACCATGTTCTTTAATTCAGAAATTATATTCTTCATTTCATTTTAGCTCTTGTTAATAGTTTCTATGTCTTTTTTCATGCTGATACACTTTGCAACAAGTCCCTCCTAGTTTTCCTAAAGTTTTTGGTAATTATCACTGAACTCATTGAGCTTCCTTATAACCATTGTTTTCAACTTAATATCTGATAGTTTACTTACCTTTATTTCATTTAACAGTCTTCCTGAAGATTCCCCCTTTCTTTTCGATTGGGGGTTATTTCTTTGTCTCCCATTATTTATAAGACTCTTTTTTGTTTCTGCTTCTTAAGTTGATTTGTTTTAACTTCTGGACTTTGTGGGGTGAATTTCTTTGGTAGGAGACCTGTGAGATGCAGTGGTGCAGTCTCCTTTATCTCCTGAACTTCGCGCTCTTGGGATGTCTTTTATGCCATCTGTGTTGGCTCTCTGGAAGGAATTGGGTTTTGATTGTTTTTTGTCCATTCTTTGGTAGGGCCTTTCCTTCAGCTTGTTGACTGAGGGTCATTCTGCCCACCATGTCTTGTGTGTTTTTGTGCAGGTTCTACTAGAACAAAACCACAATGCCCAGCAAATAAAACCACATCTATAAAATTAACCCCCACCCCCACAATTCCACAATCATCAGCAAAAGAATGAGTATTAATAAGGCTATGAAGAGAATAAGACTATTATAAGAAAGAAGAGAAATAAACTATAGTGTAAAACCTAGTGTCTTAATATGCATAAACTTAATGAATAAGAAATGAATGTTTAAAAGCTATGTAGTAAAGAAAATATCACAAATCATGATGAAGACCACAGTGGATTTGGTCTTGGTAGCCTCTAGTAATTACCGCTGTTTTTTCTTTCTGGATCCACCCCTGCTGATGTCAGATTTTGACCCCGTCGGACATTAAGCAGCCTGTTCAAGATTTCCAGGGATCTACTCTCTGTGGCTGTCTCTTTCTGTTGTTAATCTAGTCACTCTTCACTCAGCAGTCATGTTTAGGCACCCTAGGGAGGGGCAGAATCCCTCCTGGGGATAAGACTTTTGTTTCCCTTCAGGTTGCTGCCACTCAAAGGAGTGGTCTGCCTGAGCAAGATGGCTGCTGCTGTATGGGGAATGACTGAGCACCAGGATCCCACAGGCTACTCTCTCTATTCTCTCCCCAAAACTCCTGTCCCCAGTCTCTCTTCAAGTGTCTCTAGGTCACTCTGCCTCCTCCTTTGCTGGAGCTCAGGGTAAGTGGCTGCACTTACCTTAAAGATGAAAATTTATGCATTGTCCCTTTAAACGGCTCTTTATGTCCCCAGCCACCTGTCTCTGGCAGAGAGCAGCCCTGTTCCTTTTTCATAGTTGGCTGTTATATGTGTACTTTTTGGGCTCCAGTGCTATCTGCTAAGGATTCAAGCTTCAACCTCGACCCCACACTTCTCCATGGAATCCAACAGGTCACTTAAATATCTCCCTACCCCTGCCCCCTGATGGTGCCCAGCCAACCTTCTCATGTCTCCACCACACTCCTTACCAGTCAGCCTGTGCTGAAGCTTATTCTTCTCGCTGTCCAAGATTATAAGGCTTCCCTCTCACTGTCATTCAGTTGTATGTTCTGTGTGATTTCTCCACAATTTAGTTCTAATTCCAGATTGGTTCTGGTAGGAGGTCAATGTGACTTTCATTCACTCCTCCACCATCTTGCCAAGCTCTCAAAAATGCATTTCAACAGCACTTGCTTATTGTCATCATCTGTTTTTACTTTGTTTGGATTTATAGTGAAACCATTATATAAAGTAATGCAATGGTTTCACTATAAATCCAAAGTTTGGAATCCAAATCCCACAAAATCCTATAATCCCTAAGAATCAAAAAAAGCTGCCTCTGGTCCTCTGCGATTTTTACTGTAACCATGGCTTGTTTTCAATCAGTCATCAAGCCCTTAGTGCCTTGTTGCAATTGGAATCTCTGGCATGCCACATCCTATTTGCAAATTTGGGTGTTCTGAGGCAATACTTTATATTCATTTTGTGCCAAATGATTTAAGAATATGATGGTGTTGAGCAAACAGTTTTCATAAGTATTGCTAGCTATTAGTAAGTTGTCCATGTGCTGTAAAAGAATTCATGTTTTCAATTGAATATCCATTAAGCCTTTTGCTAATATTTCCCCCAAAATTGTTGGGGAATTCTAAATCCTTGTGGCAGCAGAGTCCAGCAGTATTGGAGTAGTGGCATTAGTTTCTGGGTCCTGCCATTTACAGGCAAATAATAGTTTAGCCTGTTTGTAAATTGGAATGCTAAAAAAAAAGCATCTTTCAGGTTTCAGACTGAAAACCATTTGCTATCTCCAAGCACTGTGATCCACAAAGTACAGGGGTACCTCACTACTCAATATTAATTTGTTCCAGAATTTGTGATGAATTCTGAAACCTACAAATGCCAAATGAGTGAAGAGCGATGAAGCATTTTCTCTTGCAGGGCAGCATCATGTCTCATACAAGTTCTAGTAAGTGTGACATGCCCTGAGCAAGCATCAAGTGCTTGAACATTGTTTTCACATCAAAATGCAGTGAGCACAGGGTCTGATGATTTCTGAAGCCAACAAGTATCAAGGTATGACTGTATGAGTGTTGGGTATTGTTGGATGAATGTCCTGGACCATATCATTCATGGCCCTACTGTCCTGTACAAATTGATATTCATCAGAGTGAGGCTTTTTAACTGACTAAATTGGAGTGTTATATGGAGACTGGTATGGGCAAATTAATCCTGATTTTAATAACTTCTGCAATACTAGTTGAATTCCCTTTAAAGTTTCTTTTTTATGGGGATATTGTTCCATCTGTGGGATTTGTTCCCTTTGTTTTAGTTTAATTTATACTGGTTGGTTATTAACCACCCTACCTGGAGTTCCATCAGCCCAAATGGCTTGATCAACCTGCTCATAGATTTTGAGTGGGAAGAGGTCAACTCTTCCAGGCAAGGCAAGTGTGCCTGGAGTAGGAAAACATGTTCCAAAGGGACTGCTACATGTATTTGCTGCTTCTCAGAAGAAAAAGTTATTTGTGCAGATAATTTACAAATTAAATCTTAGCCCAAAATGACATGGGGCAGTTTGGCATAAAGAGAAAACTATATGTAAGTTTTTGCCCCTCAAGCTTGCATTCTAGAGGTCGAAAGAATGCTTTATTTATTTATTTTTTATTCTTTGGTCAGTCCAGTGACCATCACTGCAGCTGAACTTTTCTTGGTTAGTTTTGTCTTTAGCACTGAATATTTAATTCCTGTATCTATAAGGAAGTCAGTTAGCTTGTCCCCACTGTCAGTTGTACCTGGGACTCCCGTGGGGAAATAGTAATTGGTAAGGAGATGCCTAGGGGAGCTCCTGGGCCTACTCACTTGACAGCAGATTCATCATTGCTTTATAATAGTTTATGATGAGAGTTTCTATCCTTTTCATTTTTCTACTTGAGTTCTGGGCCATCCTTTATTCAATGGCCTTCCTCTTTGCATTGGGAACATTGATTAGTACTTAGAGGGCCTTTTCTCTTTTTGGGGTGTCTCATTTATACTTCTAGTTTCCCCACATTGTTTCTAAGAAAATGTTCTGCTATAATTTTGTTTCCTTTTCTGTGGTAAATTTTAAAGGCTATGTCTCCCAGCTGGAAGGCATTTAATTCCAATGGCCTATATAAACATTGGAACTTCCTTCTGATATCTGGGGCACTTTGCCCAATAAAAGTCATGCTTACTATCTGGATATTCCTGGTGCCTGTGGATCAGCATCAGCATGCTTTTGATAAGCTTGATGAATCCTTTCTATTGTAAAAACCCAGAAGGATTTTCATTTTGGCTCTGTTGAAAGGCCTCCATCATATTCAGGTTCTTTTCTTTGGGCATCTGTTTCCTAAGCCCTTCCAATATGTGTCTTTTGTAATGTTCTAGGAAAGTTAGTTTCTCACTATTCAGGTCTGAGTTTGTCTTTGTCAAGGAAATTGCCTGGGCTGGGTTGAGAGTGTGTCGGGATTCTCTTTGTGGAAGTGATAAACCTATTCATTAGCCTTATTTATAACTAGTCACTTTTCATCTGTCAGCTGAATGTTGTGGAGAGCCCATATATCTGCCCAGTTTTGATGGTGAGTGGAAAAAATGGAGATGCTAAGATTTGACATTTTATGAGGATCCTCCTTATATGAGGGCTTGGAATTCTTCCAATTCAGTAAGTCTGAACTGGAAAATAGAGTATGAGCCCAATAGTAGGTAGTAGGCTAGCCTTTCCAGTGTATTCCACCTACAGAGTATTGCCTCAAAGGGAATTGTCCTGCTCTGGATAGGGATGTGCCCTGGTCAAATTTGGTGCCCTGATGGGTCTTTGAGGGGAATGCCATTTCTTCATTATGCAAGGGTGAGGCTGTCACCCATCTGGGCCCTACTTAAGGGGAATCTAGCAGCAGGGGTAGTAGTGAGGGAAATAGCTCTGCTACTAATCCTGGGATGAGGGCATTAAAAAGATTCATTTACTGATTTTCCTTTCCTTTCTGTGTTTTACTATCAGGGAGAGAGTTTGAAGCCAATTCCCTTTTCTGCATCATTAGGTTGTTCCCTTTCTTTGTTGAATCCTCATTGTTAAAGACATAAACACCTAGACATGAGACTTAATTCAGTTTCCCTGACCATTGGCAAAACAATTCCAATTGTATGATGGTGTAGTAATTTAGGAAATCATTTAGGTGCTACTTTCTCCCATAGTCTAAAGGACACATAGGCTAAGCAGTGTTACAATTAAAAAAAACAATTTCTTCTTAGTCATTGGATCATAGTTGTACAGGACCCAGTCTGCTAAAATTTGACCTAGGGAATTCCCTTCAGGACTTGAAACAGGACAACCACTGATGACATGAAAGTACAAACCCAAGACCATAAGCATAACAACAGCAGACAAAGTGGGGACACATAAACAAACTAGATCCATAAATCCATTATTCTAAACAAGTGCTCACAAGCAAGTTTTAGTGTCTTATTTCCTGCCAACCAATATCACAAATGGTCCTAAACGGACTCAAATGGCACAAAGCCCAAGTGGCAGAGGTATCTTTCCAACTGATGCCATAAATGGTTCTAACTAGACCCAAGTGACACAAAGCCCAAGTAGCAGGGATAAAGGACCCCCTGGTATGCACACTGTTTTGACTTACCCAGTCTTGGAGTCTATCTTCTCCAGAGACCCATTTCCTTTCCCTAGCCAGGCATTTTAAGTGGCTTATATTTTTAACAGGATGCAGGGAAATTTCCTGGGAAAAGCCTTTGGTAGCTGCTGAGAAACCCTCACGGTCTCACTTTCCAGAGGGCAGCCTGCCACAGGCAGCTGGGACCCCAGCCATGGCCCTCTAGGACTTACTGTTCCGCATTGGCCCAGTGGAGTCATCAAAACTGTAACCAAACAAAATGAAGCTTTGGCTGCTTGCTGACACAAAAACCAAACTTGTCAGGCAGATTCTGGTTAAATATAATAGGTTTTATTAATGTGCTGCACAACCTGGGAGAATGGTGGACCCCTGGCACAAAGACCATTGCCTCATTCTGCTCAAGACTGCCACTCTTATAGAGATAAAGAGGGAAGAGTTTTTTCCTACCCAATTATCTTTCTAGCTTTTGGCATGCTCAGGACCCTATCCATTTATCTTTCTAGCTTTCCATGTGCACTCAGGCCCTATTCATTCCTATATCTAGTTTTCTGTGTACTTGGTGTAAGAACCTTCCCCTGCCACCATCGTGGTCAATGTGGAGACTTCCCAGTTGTTTGATTGACTCTGTACTATAACAGAGGGGTAAGAGGTTCAGGGAGAAATTTGTAATCCCAAATTAGAAGAATATTTTAAAATATACTTTGAGATATGTAGTTAATGTTTAGAGGTAACTGGAAATTCCTTGAATAAATGATTTCTTTCAAATTCAGGATTTTCTTTTACTATTAATAAATAGCACCCTTTTCTATCCAATGTAACCTCTTTACTCAAATATTATATTATTTTTAAAAACTGCTGCCTTTTTCTAGATTAAATTTTAGAATGTAGTTTTTTATTGAAGTTAAAGTTTTCATTTATTATGTGTTTCAAAGGTGTGGGTCTATTTAGGAGTGTCTTCAGTGACTTAATCATAATTATCTGAAATATTTTTACAGATTTGATCCAAGTTAAGTTTGATGATACTGTGAAATACAGAAAGATTCTTCTTGATCTAAATAGTTGACAGTATATGAAAATCAATTCAGCTTGAGGCTAAGTCATATCAAAAACTTAATGCCAGGCAGTATAACTTTGTGGGTTTTTGTGACTCAGGCATTTATTGTGTGACAAGTCAAAACAATAGCCAGGCTCTTAATGACAACTTGTCTATGACACAAAATATTTCTAGGCTTTTAGCTCCTCTGAGAAAAGACTCTGAAGGGCCTTTGCAATTCACCTTTCATTTTAACCTTAAGTTGGTTGAATAAATGACTTACCATATTTTGCCATGTATAATGTACACCCACATTTTTGGCCCAAATTTTCAGAGGAAAAATTCATTTTAATTTTTGTAAATATAATCTTTATTATATTTTCTATTATCATTTATTGCTTTAGGTCACGTCCCCCCAGAAATCACCACACTGTTGTTCATGTCCATGAGTCATTTTTCCTTTTGCTCAATCCCACGACCCCCTAACCCATCGCTCTGCTTAGCTGTCATCTTGCTCTCTATCTATGAACCTGTCTGTTTTGCTTGCTAGTTCAGTTTGTTCATTAGATTCCACATATGAGTGAAATCATATGGTATTTAATTTTCTCTGACTGGTTAATTTCAGTTAGCACAATGCTCCCAGATCCATCCATACTGTTGCAAAGAGAAAATTTTCTTCTTTTTAACAACCGAGTAGAATTCAATGCGTAAATGTCTCATTGTTGTTTTATCCACTCATCAATTGATAAACACTTTGGGCTGCTTCCATATCTTGGTGATTGTAAATAATGCTTCAATGAACATAGGAGTGCTTATATTCTTTTGAATTAGTGTTTTAGGTTCCTTTGTATATATTCCCAGAAGTGAGATCACTGGGTCAAAAGGCAAATCAACTTTTAATTTTTAATTTTTTAGGGTATCTCCATATTGTTTTCTACAATGGCTGCACCAATGTGAATTCCCACCAATAGTGCAAAAGTATTCCTCTTTTTCTACATCCTCACCAGCACTTGTTTTTTGTTGATTTATTGATCATAGTCATTCTGGCAGGTGTTAAATGATACCTCATTGTGGTTTTAATTTGCAATTCTCTAATACTTAGTGATGTTGAGCATCTTTTCTTCATACATCTATTGTTTGGCTATATGTCCTCTTCAGAGAATTGTCTATTCAGGTCATTTGCCCATTTTTAAATTACATTGTTTGTGTTTTTGGTGTTGAGTTTTCTCTCTATATTTTGTATATTAACACCTTATCAGATGTATGAGCAAATATGTTCTCTCATTCTGTGGGTTGTCTTTTTATTTTGTTGATTTCTTTTGCTACCCCAAAACTTTTTAGTTTAATGTAGTCCCATTTATTTTTTTTTCTTTTGTTTTGCTTACCTGGGAAGATATATCCAAAAAGTATATATATATGGGTAGTGTCCAAGATTTTGCTATCTATGTTTTCTTCCAGAATTTTTATGGTTTGGGGTCTAACATTTAAATCTGATCCATTTTGTTTTTATTCTTGAGTGTGGTGTAAGAAAGGTGGTCTAGTCTTATTTTTCTGCATGTATTGTTCTTCCTGTAATTGATTTCTGGTTTTGTAGCATTGTGGTCAGAGAAGATGCTTCATATGATTTCAATTTTCTTAAATTTATTGAGACTTGTTTTGTGTTCTAGCATGTGGTCTATCCTAGAAAATGCCCCATATACACTTGAAAATTATGTATATTCTGCTGCTTTGGGGTGAAATGCTGTGAAGATATCAATTAAATCCATTTGATCTAATGTGTCATTTAAGGCCCCTGTCTCCTTGTTGATTTCTACCCAGGAGATCAAGCCATTGAAGTCAAATGAGCGTTAAAATCTCCAACTATGACTGTATTTCTTTTGTTCTCTCCTTTTATGCCCATCAAGGTTTGCTTTGCATATTGAGGTGCTCCTGTGTTGGGTGTGTAAATGTTTACTAGGGTTATATCTTTTTATTTTATTATTCCTTTTATCATTATATGCCCTTTGTCTCTTACTATAATCTTGGTTTTAAAGTCTATTTTGTCAGATATAAGTAATGCTACCACAGCTTTTTCTTTTCTTTTCCATTTGCATGAAATGTCTTTTCCCAACCCTTCACTTTTAGTCTGTGTGTATCTTTTGATCTGAGATGGATCTCTCAGAGATATATATGTATATCCAAGCATATATATGGGTCTTATATTCTCATCCATTCAGCTACCCTCTGTCTTTTGGTTGGAGCATTTAAGCCATTTACGTTTAAGGTGGTTCTTGATAGGTACACATGTAATGCCATTTTATTGTTAGACTATTTTCCTCTGTTGATTTTTCTTTCTCTTTTTCTTCTTCTTAAAGAAAACCCTTTAACATTTTTTGCAGTATTGGTTTGGTGTTAACAAACTCCTTTTGCTTTTTCTTGTCTGGGAAGTTCCTTATTTCTCCTTTGATTTTAAATGATAGCCTTTCTGGATAAAATAGCCTTGGTTGTAGGTCCTTGATTTTCATCACCTTGAATATTTCACACTACTTCCTTCTGACCTGAAATGTTTCTGATGATTGTTTAATCGGTGCTTCCTCGTAGGTAATTTTCTGCTTTTCTATTACACTTGTTAGGATTTTCTCCCTATCTTTAAGCCTTGTCATTTTAATTATGAAGTATCTAGGTGTAGACCTCTTTGGATGCAACTTGTTTGGAGCTCTATATGCTTCCTGGACTTGTGCAACTTTTTTCATTCACCAGATTATGGAAGTTTTCAGTCATTATTTCTTCAAATAAATTCTCAATCCCTTGCTCACTCTCTTCTGGCATCCCCATTATGTGGATGTTGTTACGTCTCCTATTGTCCAAGATATTTCTTAAGCTCTGCTTGTTCTTTTAAATCTTTTTTCTTTTTTTGCTGCTATACCTGGATTTGTTTCTCTACTTGTCTTCCAAAATACTGATTCTATCCTCAGCTTAACATAACCCACTATTTATTCCTTCCAGTGTATTACTTATCTCAGATATTGAATTCTGTATTTCTGACTGATCCTTTTTTATCTTTTCTATGTCTTTCTTAATGTTGTTGAATATCCTTATAATCATTACCCTAAGCTCTCTTTCTGATAAATTGCTTAGTTCTATTTCATCTAGATCTTCTGGAAAATTCTTTTTTCTTTCATTTGGAGCTGTTTCTTTGTCTTCCCTTTTTGGCTGTTTCTTTGTGTTTTCCACCTCAGGCATTAAGCTAATCAACCATTAAACAGATCAGTTTGTTAATCTAATCAATCTGTAATCAGCAGTCAGGATTAAGCACCACAGGGTTGCACAGAGGGATTCCTATTGGTGGGGTTGTTGCTGCCCCTCAGGTTGATGCCCCCTGGCAAGGAGTGCTCTGACTAAGATGGCTCCTACAGTATAGGGAATTACTTAGCACATGGATCCTGGCAGCAGTTCTCTCAGTTTTCTTCACAGTGCCACCAACCCCAGACTCTCCTCAAGTATCTCTAGTGCACTCTGCCCTCCCTTTGTGGCACCCAGGATAGGTGGCTGCAAATGAAATTTTGTGCTTTTGTCCCTTAAAAGGCTCTCTGCAACTCCAGCCATCTCTCCCTGGACAACAAAAATCCCTGCTGCTTTTCATATCTGGGTGTTATCTAGGTTCCTCTCTGGATCCGGTGCTGTAGGCTGGGGAGAACGACATGTGGTTTAGACTCCACACATCTCAGGGGCAGACCCTGTACCACTGAAATATCCCTCCACCATTTCATTTGCTACCGATGGGAACCCAGGAAGCCCTCTCGTGTTTCTTCCACTCTCCTGACCCATCAGATTGTGCTGAAGTGTTTTCTTCTGTCTGTCCATGGTTGTAAGGCTTCTCTTCAGCCTCATTTCAATTTTTAATTAATTAATTAATTTATTTATATTTAGATGCTTGTTTTTTGTATTATAAAGGAATTTTAGAATTTATTTTTAAACATGTTTTGGTACATGAAATTTTATGTAACAAATAATCACAATACACAAGAATGTATACGGAATACAAAAATTTTTTAAAAGAATTTAAAAAATGTATATAGACATAGAATTAGTACTACCCATGTATAATGCACATCTTTATTTTTCCCTCAAAATTTTGGGTGAATATGCATTATACATGACAAAATATGATACTTAATGTTTCATAGCTGATTTATTAGTGGAAATTAACAGTCAGTATTTGTATTTCCTGTATTTCTGACTCCCAGTGTTACCACTGGTATTTAGCTCGACAAAAGGAGCAAAAAGAACTAGACATTGAGCTCAATATACTGGGTAATATAAGCCTGCTTGCTTCACCAGGAAGCTACAGGCTTTCACACTCCAGGAGACCATAGCGTTGTTCTGTTGAGATTAACACTCTTCCATTACCCACTCCAGTACCAGATTCTTGGTGGAGTGCAAGGAAAGGCACTGGACCGTAGAGGCTTGTTAGTCTAACTAGAGGGTATAAACCCATTCAAAGCCCATGAAAGTTTGGGAAGTCTATCTGTCCCAAACCCAACATAATCCCTGGGGAGCAAAGAAGTTCTATGTCTTGCTTGTGTCTGTACTTGCATGTTGTACTTCCCTATTCTATCCATGTGGCCCCAGCATCCATATAGCCCATAGCTGTACAAATTCACATATAGGTCCCATGAAGGAGTCTAAATGGACTGCAGCTGGAAAACATGCTAAGCTTGCTGGACACAGTCCTGTACTGTCTGTGTATTGGCCTTCATTTTAGCCTGATGGAAGGCAAGATAGGACATTTTCAATGGCAAGACAGTTGGAGATGGGATGTTAGGAAGTCAGGAGGGGAACCCCATTAATTGTACATCATCAATTAACCATACCACAGGGCCACATCTTCCTGTGTGGATCTTAGGAAACTTTTTTCCTTTGGATGCCACAAGAATCCCACTTCCACCGATAACACATTGCTTTTTACTAGGCCTCTTTGCAGGTCATGAGAAGCAGAGTGGTGAGTGATCATTCACAGACCAAAGAGTTAGATTCAAAGGTTTCCATAAGCAGGGAAGTCCAGGACCAAAGCAGGTTGAGTGGAGATGTCCAGGGTGTATTACTACTTTTTCCTACAAAGTTAAAATGGACAACATAAATGTATCAAGAAAATGCAGCTTTCTCTAGTACAGGGCCACGAGAAAAGGAAGATGAACATGACTAATTGGGGACACAATTAGTTAGTAATGGATATTAGTTAGTAAGGGACCTACTAAAATTTCTGAAGAAATAAGAAGGTGAATTATATGCTTTTGTGATTATTTTAGGTTAGTAGCTTACTCTAAGTAACATAAAAAGTTCAAGCTTTTACAGAATTATTCAATGGGAGATTGTAGGCAAATACATATTGTGCCAGCTTTAAGACAATTTATATCAAGGTCTTGGTAGGTCTAACAAAAAATGGAGAAATAAATGGTTTTCCAAAACAAAAAGAAATTGTTAAATCTATAACTAAATTCGATGTCTTACAGTCATAACCATTCTACTTTATAAAGACTATGAAACTATTATAATCTTTAGCTGAGAATGCTGATTTCTGAAAGAAAGAAAAAAAGAGAAAGAAAAAAGAAAAGAAAAAGAGTTAGAAATTTTCTAATAGGCAGAAAGGAAGTGATTTTATGCTGGCTTTCCATAATGTTGTGAATCTTATGTAGGAGCTAAAAGATTGTATATACCCCAAATAAACAAAAATCATATTGATAAAAATACTTTAAATGTTTTAAAATAGGCAAACATATGATGAGATGTTTGTACGTTTGGCTTATTTTCCCTATCACATGCAAAAGTGAACTATAGACTATGGGAGACTATGATGACTCATAGAGTATGATGACTCATGTGAAGATCTGTTCATATTTCTGATATCTTTATAACCAAACATATTAATCACCTGCTATAACTGGATCATCAATCCCATATGAGGGATTCAATTCAGTAAGTCTGAACTGGAAAATAGAGTATGAGCCCAATAGTAGGTAGTAGGCTAGCCTTTCCAGTGTATTCCACCTACAGAGTATTACCTCAAAGGGAATTGTCCTGCTCTGGATAGGGATGTGCCCTGGCCAAATTTGGTGCCCTGATGGGTCTTTGAGGGGAATGCCATTTCTTCATTATGCAAGGGTGAGGCTGTCACCTATCTGGGCCCTACTTAAGGGGAATCTAGCAGCAGGGGTAGTAGTGAGGGAAATAGCTCTGCTACTAATCCTGGGATGAGGGCATTAAAAAGATTCATTTACTGATTTTCCTTTCCTTTCTGTGTTTTACTATCAGGGAGAGAGTTTGAAGCCAATTCCCTTTTCTGCATCATTAGGTTGTTCCCTTTCTTTGTTGAATCCTCATTGTTAAAGACATAAACACCTAGACATGAGACTTAATTCAGTTTCCCTGACCATTGGCAAAACAATTCCAATTGTATGATGGTGTAGTAATTTAGGAAATCATTTAGGTGCTACTTTCTCCCATAGTCTAGTATGGGATTCATGAGTATGATGATTCATGTGAAGATCTGTTCATATTTCTAATATCTTTATAACCAAACATATTAATCACCTGCTATAACTGGATCATCAATCTCTAGTATCCAGGTGAAGGTGACTGGTCTTTTGCACTGATGGATGAAGTTCATGGATAATTATTTAAATGGAAATAATGTATTAATTTGGCTATAATAATTACTTTAAATATCAGTAAGTTCAAGTTCCAAGAGTAATATATAGGTGCATTTTCTCCCAAGTGATGAGTGGAGGTGGGGGGCATGTCACATCAAAATAATTAAAACCAAAGCCTTGTGCTTATTAGAGTTAGTAAACATGATAATAGAACAGAACTGCTGCACTAATGTAGCATATTCATTTTCATTTTTGAAAATATTCTAAATATTTACATTACTCATTACTTTGGAAGTTATAAAATATTCTCTAACAGAGTTCCTATTTGTTATTCTTTATCACACAAAAATGTGTTTGGTCTTTGTCTCTTGTTCCTGGCAAAGTTTGTATAACTCTTGATGTTTCCTGAGTGCCTTTTGTTATTCATAACAAATCCTTTTTCATTACACTTGAGTTAATGCTGATGAGTTGACTTAGACTGTGGCCCTTAGGCAGCCTCAAGATAGGGCTAATCACCAGACAGACTAAGTGATTAAGGGTTGGAATTTTCATTCTTACCCACTGACCTCCAGAGAAGGGATAAGGGCTGGAGATTAAGCTCTGTAAAAACTCTTAGCAAGATCTGAAAAGCTTCCAGATTGGTGAGCACACTAAAGACCTGGGAGGGTAGCACAGGTTGAGAGGGCATGGGAGCTCCAGGTCCTTCCTCTATACCTTGCTCTATGCACCTATTTAATTTGTCTATTCCTGAGTTGTTACCTTTATAATATGATAATCACAGTAAGTTAACCATTTTCTTGAGTTCTGTGAGCCATTCTAGCAAATAATCAAAACTGAGGAGGAGATCATGGAAACCCTCAATTTAAAGCTTGTTCATCAGAAGTACAGGTGGCAACCTTGAACTTGCAAATGACATCTGAATGGTATTAATTTTGTGGGATTGAGCCCTCAACCTGTAGGATTGGTATGAGTACTTAATGTCAGAATTAAGGCATCCAGCTTGTATCTAAAGAGTTGGAGAAAAACATTGGTGTGTGGGGAGAAAATAAACATAAATTTGATGTTAGAAGTATTCTGAGTAAAAACAGCTCAGGCAGGAATGGTAATATTACCCTTTTTTTTTTTACAGGTAATAGAAGTAAAGCTTATAAAGTTGAACTGATTAACCCAAAGAATAAACCATGGTGGGTGCCGTTATAATAGGTTCATGCCTTATTCTTGAGCTCAATGCCATCTCCTTTTTTGCCTCTATTATTGTACTGAACCTGGTCTCTGATTAATCATGGGAGGACATATTGGATGTCAGAACTGCAGAAATCTGACTATTAGATTGAGAATAGGGTAGACCCAGAATAACCGAGTCAATATAAGCTATTTTTCTTAGAAGTTGTGCAAAAACTGCTTGTCGTTGGTTATTGAAATTATTATTCAAATCCTGTGTCAAGTAAGTTTCTTCTGTTTATTCTTCCACACACTGCTGCAGTGGCACAATACTTGATTTCTATAAAAGAAAGTTTATCTGTACCATATCCCAAGAAAAAATATGTATGAAGCCAGACACATTGAGAGAGAAAAAGCAAGGTCAGTAAATTTTAATAAGCAGAAAATTGGTAAAGGCTTGACAATGTCTTGCTAAAGCTGATAATGGCATCTTCCTTCAGATGACAGATCTGAAGCTTGGCCTGAATTTTAAAATGACAGGCATGTGTGTGCATGTGTGTGTACATGTGTGCATGTGCATGTGCATGTACACAATTATGTCTGGAGAGGGATTGTGAGAAGTAATTGAAAACATTCAGGTTAAATAACAAAACCTGTACTTAATGCTAGCAGTGACTAACACAGCAACCAAGTGGCTTTTGTATCACAAGCAATGTGCACCTGGGTAGTGGCAGCATGAGGCAGAGTCACCTTCTTGTAGTGGTTGTGATAGGAATGGAATAGTTATATGGGGTACATTAGGTCACACCTAGAACATTTGAAATGGACAAACTCAGCAATTTTCCTCAGTTATTTTTATTGTAGCTTCATATGACATTTGTGAATATTTTCTAATGATGTTAGCTTCATCTTACTTAGCTCACTTAAGTGTGAGACATTAATTCTTTCCTAAACTGATAAATCTGTGCTATGATTTCAACATGGGAGTCCCTTATGCATTTCTTTTCTTTTGAAATAATCTGAGCTTCAAATGGAATATAACTTTAATAGCAAGTTGGACGGATGTTTGTATTCATTTTTAAAATATAAGTAAATAGGTAAAAATTTTACCCTGATGAATGGACTTCCTTGATTACTATAACCATACATCAAAGGTATAAATCTGACAGGTATTCCTCTTAATATCATCTATGCTTTTAGTACATATAATGCTTGGCACTTTTAGCTGCCAGTAGTCTCAACTATAAAGTCTAGCTTCCTTGGTGAGCTCCACCAAGGCCTCTGTTTTCTTTCCCAGGCAGAGTCTCCAGGTTCACTATTTGTCACTCTGTCACTGTGCACTAAAGACATATGCAGCTTATTGCATTCTTACACCCTGCTCTGCTCCCATATGTTTCCAAGGTTCTTTTTTAGGAATCATTAGATTGTGTGCCTGGAATGGCCTTCTCCCACATCTTTACCTGGCTCACTCCCTCTCATTCATTATTCAAAACCAGGCTATGTGTCATATTTCCCCATCTCATCTGAGGAACCACCCCTCTCTGCCAGGCTGTGGTATGTGCTCTTGCTTTCTCTCCCACAGCTGCTGCACTTAACTTTATCATTTCAGTAATTCTCATGCAGTGTTGCCTTTGCCTATGTCTTTTCCACTGTGGGCCTTTGGAATGCAGACACTAATTTTATGGCCCTACTACTTAGTAGAATGATGGTGTATAATAGTCAATGAAGGGTTGAGTGAACTAATGAAGTCAGTATGAAACAAACTCACAACCTTCCTTTCTGACACGATATATTAGATATATGTTTTACAGACCTGTTGTGACCTAAGTTATTTAAAAGTGGTGTTGATCAAGAGGGGAAAAGGAGTGAACAAATTTTACAAACATATTTTGAAAATTCCTAGTGTGTATGGACATCTAATTTAACAAAATTTAAAGCCAAGGAATAGTTTGAGGAGAGTGACATTAATTATAATTTTACTATTTAAAAAATAATATATATTATATATTCTAGATTATGAAGAGGATCCTGAAATTATGTGTCCACTTAATCTCTCCTTTTTACTATTCCTCTGATGTGGAAACAGTAATATGGTTTGAAGCAGTAGCAGAGTAAGAACTAGCGGAAGAGCGGAGGGGTTGATTGAAACGGTCAAGGTTGCTTTTTAAAGAAAGGGATGATCTTTACTGGACCATATCATGATTTGATGACAGTGCAATGCACTCCCATAACACTGTTACTCTCACCACAGTTTAATCAAACTATATTATGATTTTCCTTTTACCACAAACACTACATGTCCCTCTCAGATCAAAATCTTGCCTTCTATCAAGAAAACAGAAGCAGCCAAAAGCAAACTTCACCTTCCCTTCACAAAATCTACCAAGCCTCGTGCACCTGCCAGCCCTCCTATAAAGGAGACAAAGTACCATGTGCCTATCCTTCCTTGCTACACAGTGGAAACCATCTCCACTTGCCTTTTCATGATTTTTGCTTCTATATTACACCTTATTTTTATTGTTTTTTAAACATGATCATTTTCTCTTTATTGATTTATTTCTATTATGGTACAGAATTTCTCATTTTGAAGTAAATATGTGAGCCCTTACTTAACCTTACAATTCTATCCAGTCATTTCCCCATTTCTCAGTTTCACATTACAACTTAATGAGATAAGAATATGCCACCCCAAAATATACCACTTTAACATGACTTATTTTGAGCTGAAGGCAACTGAGAGTGAACATGTGCAAAAATAAGCCTTTCGGGTCTTCTGTTATTTGACTAAGAGCAGGAACCTCTGAGAAATTAGGATTGCAATAAGCCCCCTCTTCTGAGGAAGTTTTATAGCCATTAGAAGACAGAGTTGGCACCAAGATGGGCTTGCACAGACATACCTTACAAAATAATGCTTATCTTATCGTTTATATTTCTCTTTCCACAATTTACTGCCCCTATATGTTCAAAACCCTTTTCCTATGTCTTGTGATTTCTCCATAAATACCTTGCCTTTTGTTAAAATGGCATTTGAACCTTCCTGCCTGATCACATTGATGAGGTTTTTATTTTATGTCTATAATGCTCTCTATTTACATATGAAATGAACCTTTTTATCTTGTTAATCTGTCTTTTGCCAGTTCGGTCTGCAGAAACCCAGTCACTGACCCAAAGAGGTTAGAGAAAAAGAGTTTTTCTCTTTTCTCTGAAACATTTAAACTTCTTTTAAAAATGATATATGATCGTTCAGCGCATTTTGTCATATCCCATTTTTGCCCACATCACTGTCACTGGGTTTTGATCCCATCACCCGTGAGCCTGTTTTGCTAAGGCAGTCAGTAACTTCCATGTTGTATTTGTCAGCACTGTTGACTGTCCTTCTCCTTAGATGTCTTTAACCGCACACACTCTTGGTTTCTATTAACCAGACTGATACCTTCTTAGTTTATTTAGCTGATTCCTTCTTTGTTTACTCTGTAAATGTATTGGCTAAAAGGCTTATTCTTAATCCCACTCTCTTACTTAATTATCACTTTTCTTTAGGTAATTTCATCCATAACATTTTTTAAAGTATTACATATTAGTTAATGATGCCCAAAATTTCATTTTCAAATTCAATATGAATCTCCAACTCATAAATCCAACTTGCCTACTTGAAATCTCCATCCAAATAGCTAGAGGTAACACAAACAACATATCAAAAATAGTCACTTATTTCACAATTAAAACTTTAAAATTGTGTCCCTTACAGTCTCGTCTATCTCAGTAAATATCTCTACCATTTATCTAGCTGTTCAGTCCCAAAATCCAGGTGTCAAGCTGTTGCCAGTAGAAATGGGGTCCTTTCACTGGGTAACAAGAAAAGTATATCTGTGGACCCACTCATGGGAGGCTGAGGTGTTGGAGTAAGATTTATTGGGATAGAGATGGAAGCCTGCCCCAGGTTCCTGATGTCTCATCCCCATCCCACTGTGGAAAAGTCCAGCCTTGCCTTCATCACATCCAGGATGAAGGCCAGTGTCCAGAACTTCTGTGTGCTATGCCAAAACTCAGTCCAGTTTAGTCTCTGCCCTTGTCCAGCTAGCATAGTCTTTGTTTCCAGCTATGTTCTCTCTGGTGCTGCATTTCCATACACAGGCCTGTGTTTGGAGTCTACTTGGCAACCAGGTTGCATGTGGGTGTTAGGGCCACAGGTGTACTATGAAGAGAGAACGCACAAATAAATAGAATGAACCTGTGTCACCAAGCAAGAGAGAGAAAAAAACTTTGTTAAGCTTAGATTATATTATCCTGGACTTAGGAAGGACCAGAGATCCTTTTAAACTAACTAATCAACTTCCCAATCTTTTGCAGGTTGGTTTGGGCCATTCCCATTACCAATCCATTTCCTAGATCTTCCTGGGTTCTGTGTCGCTTATCCCATCAGATCTTATTCCCAGGCTGGGTTTCACCTCTTGTGGTCACCATCCTAGTTTCTACTGTGCATACCTTATAGTGGAAGGAACTTCCCCTTCCCCATCTCAGCTTCTACTGCTCATGTGCTTACCTACCCCTGCACCATCTTGGCCTCTATGGGCATGTATTCAGAGGAAGAATTTTCCCTCTATTTTTTATTCCTCCCCTCATAGTCTGGATGAATGGACCAGTTGTACCCTGGGAGACTGGAAAGCTGGTTCATCCTCCCTATATGGGGAAAGAGAGATGTTAATCTCATTGATGTGATAAAGTCGTGATTCCCTGGGCTGACTATAAATGCTGCAGCTTCCTAGCGAAGCTGACTTATTGTCCACTTCAGCTCCCTAGTTTATTAGGCTTGATTACATATTGGTTAATGATGTCTGTATTTATTAATGATGCTTGATTTCCTTTGCTCTCTTGCTTTCTTAATATCTAGCTACATACACTAACAAAGCTATTCTTTCTCTTTCTATCATTCTCTCCATCTAATCCCTCAATAAGTTTCTATCCATAAAACATGTTTCATATGTGACAACTTCTCTCCATCCCCACTGCTACCATTCTAGTCTGTTCCAAGAAGAGTTTTGTGAACAAGCCTCCCAACTAATTTTTCTTTTTCTCTTCTCATTCTACATAGCTGCTGAACTGATATTTTTAGTGACAAAGCAGAGTATATTTCAAATCTACTTAAATTTTTCAGTATTTTATTATGTACTCGGAATAAAAAAGAAAATCTCTAATACAATCTCAAACCTCCAGATTATCTGGTTTCTACATGATTTGTCAACCTGTTCTCTAACAATGGTGCCCAGCCTCATGATCTTCTTTTTATTGAGCACACCAGTCTCCTTATTTCACTAGGGCTGGTGATACAAGTAGTTTCCTCTGTGTGGACAAATGTTCTCCCAGACATTTATGTCTTGTTCCTTCAGTCATTTGTGTTTCAGATCAAATTTTATATTACTAGTGATCTCTTCCTTATTATCTATTTTATTTAATTTTTAATGTTTTACATTATTTTTATTATATTTTTTCTAATACCATTTATCCTCCCATACCCTCTTCGACCTTCACCGACGTCCCTTCCAATCACAACCACCACACTGTTGTTCATGCTCATGAGTTCTTCCTCTTTTTAAAAATTTTTGCTTGCTCTCTCAATCACCCCAATGACCCCCACCCATGACTGTCAGTCTGCTATTTATGAATCGGTCTCTATTTTGTTTGTTAGTTAAGTTGGTTCATTAGATTTCACATATGAGTGAAATCACATAGTATTTTTCTTTCTCTGACTGTCTTATTTCACATAGCATAATTTCTCAAGGTCCATCAAGTGCTGATACAAGCGATAAAATTTTCTTCTTTTTTACAGTGGAGCAGTAGTCAATTGTGTGAATGTTCTGTAGCTCTTTTATCCATTCATCTACTGATGGACATTTGAGCTGCTTCCAAATCTTGCGTATTGTAAAAAAATGCTGCAGTGAACATAGGAATGTATATATTCTTTCAAATTAATGTTTTGAATATCTTCAAATAAATTTCCAGAAGTGGAATCACTGGGTAATAAGAAGTTTCCCTTTTAATTTTTTGAGGTAACTCCATACTGCTTTCCACAGTGGCTGCACCAGTCTGTATTTCCACCAGCAGTACACGAGGGTTCCCCTTCCTCCACATCCTCACCAACACTTGTTGTTTGTTGACTTATTGATGATAGTCATGCTGACAGGAGTGAGGTGATATCTCATGGTGGTTTTATTGTGGTACTGTAAGAAGAACTATACTCATCAACTGGAGTTGCCCTACAAAATTGAAGGGCATTAGACATCCTCACAGCCCCATCAGGAGGAACATGCTTATATCTCAAGAAAGAGTATTGCTTCTATGTTAACAAATTAGGACAAGTCCAGAAAAACATTCAAAGCATCCTTGTGTTCGCATCTAGGATCAAAACTTCATCTTCTTTTTAGGACTCAAATTCATGGCTTATATCTTTATTTTCCCCTTTGTATCACCATAATATTACTAGTAATATTATACTAGTAATACTAGTATACTAGCAATTATTATACTAGTAATATTACTACTTGGACCCATGATAAACAACTTACTGACTAAATTTATCTCTTCTAGAATAGAGGCTATAAAGTTGCAAATGATTGTCATGAACAGCTATTGACATCTGGGACCAGAGGCTCCAGACATTTATCATGGGCTGATGGAAGGACACTTCCCTCCACCTTAGCTAATGGGATCCAACAAGGTTCACTGTCTCTTTTACAGCAGGAAGGAGCGAGGGCAGTCATTACCCCCAAATCCCCAAGATTTAGGTTCTGAATGCTTGAGCGGGGAATATTAGGTAGGATAGATAGCCAAACCAAGGCAGGGAAGAAGAGGGAGACATGTCTTCCCCACTAACTCAGCAGTCCTGAGCCTGTCTGGTAATATTGCCAGGTGTTACAACATCACAGGAAACATCATGCTAACATGAGAGGAGGGAAGTCCTTGAAAGTCTATGAATCTTCTCCACTATCTGGTAATGAAAGCCTCTGAAACTGTGCTTTCATCCCAAAACCTGAAAGGCCAGAAAGGGCCTGTGGTGCCCAAAGGAAGATGCCCATTAACATTTCCAGATATCCATACCCCCCTTCAAACTGGTACCACCTTTACATGTCAATCAATATGTAATTTTATCACCCCCCACATCCTGCCAACTTTATAAGTCCTCAGAACAAAGGACTGTAAAGGGTAACTTGACCAATGTTTTAATAATATTAAAACCTGTGCCTTAGTGGAGGCAAGGAGATGGGTGTGACTCTAACCCGTGATATGATGTAGCTGGAGGGGCTTCCTGCATCTGTGAGAACTGCTTGGAGGTGGCTACTATGTCATGGGGCCATGCCTGCCCTGACTAACTATGGCAGCTAAGAAAGGCAGATAATGCAGGAGTACCAGCATGTGTAGCCAGTTGTGGGAGGAGTTGGAAACGGGGTTATGGAGGAGGTTCCAAGCTGGGATTTAAACAAAAAAGGTGTGCTGCCATGTGGGAAGGGGACAACGTGGGACCCTTGCGAGACCATGTGGGTCAATAGGAGGTGAAAGGATTCTCATTGGTTGGCCATAAGGAGGTTCCACATGGTTTTGGATTAAAAACTGGAGATCGCAGTGACGCAACTGATGGTACTGGGAAGCACAGGAGACCTGCCCAGCTGACCAGAGATTACGGGGAGGAACTGAGAGAAATGAGCTGCAGACTTCTGTTGTTTGTTTTTTTTTCTCGCCTGGAGGGTAGTACTTCTGACTGACATGCTCTGAGACTGGTCCAGCTGGGCAAAGGGGGTAGGGCAGGACTGTGTGTTTGGTTTTATCTTTTTGTTTCTAAAGGGAGTGAGATTTAATGGTTGAATTCCACTATTATTCTGTATAACTTTTAATTAAATAATTCCTTTCCTTTTAACCAGGTTCTGGCATTGAAAGCCACAGTTCCTACCAGCAGCAGGCAAAAAAGAACCATAGAACACAACACCCCTGAACAGATTGTTTCTGTAGCAGGACTCCTCTCTTGCTCTTGCCAAACCCCTGCCCTGTCACTCTTGCTCTTTCCTTTCTGCCCCACCTCAGCAAGGTCCATTCTCTTCCATGAGAACACATCACCAATAAACCCTGCTCGTATGCTAATAGAATCACTGATCTGTAACTCTTTACAGACTCAGCGAGAAGAATTTAGTTTCTGGGAGCTTTTCCTGTAACATAAGTACAGTGAAAAGCAGCAGCCTAGTAGTTACTGGAAGGGTCAAAACAAGTTCAAGCTCTTTTAAAATCCTATTATCAGGGAATTATTATTATTATTTGATCTTTCTGGGATTTCTCTGAAATAGCCCATTCACAAATATTTGTCTTTGTTTTACCTGACTCAGAACTTATTTAGTCTGAATAACATATTCTGTAGAGAAGATTAGCAAATAGAATCACCAGCAAATATTCAATTTTCCAGTTGCCTGGGGAGCTGATAACAGTTGGGACAGACAATAAGTTTACCAAAAACCTTTAATGGACAAATTGGGGACTTAGATGTCAACTGGGGACTTTATAAAGCTCAGAAAAATTCTTTGGAATCTAGAATGTTACATCCTAGAATGTCACACCCGTGTGCAGGGCTGTGCATATCCTCAGAAAGACCTGAGAAGGACCTATGTTTTCACCTCTGGCTTATCTTGAGTCTCTACAAAAGCAGGAAATTAAGGCAGGGAAGATTTGCAAACTGCCTGACTGAATGTTTCAGTCATACCCCAATACACTTGCACATGCACTCATACACATGCTAAGCAAAACCTGGAAGCTTGTCGGTTCTTGAGATTTGATAAAATTTCTGTTTACTCACTAGTAAACAATAACCCCTAACCTAACCAGACTTGTTAGGAGCCACAAAGAACAAAGAATATAAACTGCAGTCTACTCAGAAAAGTCTCTGAACAAACAAAAATAGCAATAACAACAAAAACAATAAACAAACACAACAAAAAATCCTGAACAGGATGAAGGGCCTGAAGTGCTACTCTATTTTATTCTATTCTATTATTTACTACTATAGATCTCATATTATATATTATGTTACATTGTATTATATATCATTATATTATGTTCTACTAGTTAAAGAGTCCAGTTATTAAAAAATCATAAGACATGAAAACAAACAAGAAGGTATTGCCCACCATAGGGAAAAAAATGGAATAAACATAGACTTTCCATGAGTTTCCTGGCCAAGGCCACTCCCTGTGTGGAATTTGTGCATTCACCCTATGTCTGCATAAATTTTCTCTGAGTACTCCAGTTGTCTCCCACATCCCTAAAAGGTGCAGGTTAAGTTCATTGGTGTGTCTTAATTGTCCCATTATGAGTGTGAGTGTGGTTATGAGTATACACTGTGATGGAATGGCATCCTATCCAGGGTTGATCCCTGACTCGCAAGATGAACTCCTGGGATGAGCTCTGGCCACCAAAAACCCTGAAATGTAATGACCAGGTTGGAAAATAATTATCGTACTTGTCTTTGTTAATCTTTCTTAAATATATGTTTAAAATATATTTATTTTATTGTTTAATATTAGAAGCATCTTCATTCATTTAGAATTATCTTAATTTTTTTATTGTTGTTCAATTACAGTTGTCAACATTTCTCACACATTGTTCTCCCCTGCCTTGCTCACCCACCTCCCACACTCATTCCTCACTGCCAACGTCCTTGTCCATGGGTCCTTTATACATGTTCCTTGATGACCCATCACCTTCTTTCCCCATTATCCCCCTCCAGCTCCATCTGGTCACTGTCAGTTTATTCTTTATTTCAGTGTCTCTGGTTATATTTTGCTTGCTTGTTTGTTTTGTTGATTAGGTTCCACTTATAGGTGAAATCATATGATGTTTCTCTTTCATGGCCTGGTTTATTTCACTTAGCATAATATTTTCTAGTTCCATCCATGTTGTCAGGAGGGATAGGAGTTCTTTCTTTCTGTTGTGTAGTAATTCATTGTGTAATTTTTCCACACTTTTTTGATGCAGATCCAGTCATTTATTGATGGGCACTTAGGCTGTTTCCCGCACTTGGTTTTTGAAAATAACATTGCTATGAACATTGGGATGCATAGGTCATTAGAATTGGAGTTTCAGGATTCTTAGGGTATAATCCCAGCACTGGAATTGTTGGGTCAAAAGGCACTTCCATTTTTAGTTTTTTTGAGGAAATTCCATAATGTTTTTCATAGTGGCCACACTAGTCTGCATTCCCTCCTACAGTTTACTAAGTTTGCCTTTTTTCCACATTCTCACCAGCACTTGTTGTTTGTTGATTTGTTTATGATAGTCATTCTGGCAGATGTGAAGTGGTATCTTTTGCATATCTCTGATGGCTAGTAATGCTGAGCATCCTTTCATATGTCTCTGGGTCCTCTGTGTGTCCTCCTTGGAGAAGTGTCTGTTCAGGTCCTTTGCCCATTTTTTAATTGGATTGTTGTCTTCCTAGTGTGGAGTCATATGACTTCTTTATTTATTTTGGAAATGAAACCCTTGTCTGAGGTATCACTGGCAAGTATATTTTCCTATATGCTTGGTTCCCTTTTCATTTTGCTGATGTTATCTTTAGACATTCAGAAGCTTTTTATTTAATGCAGTCCCATTTGTTTATTTTTCCTTTATATCCCTTGATCTAGGTGACATATTGGTGAAAATATTGCTGTGTGGGATATCTGAAATTTTCCTACCTATATTCTCCTCTAGGACTTTTAGTGTCACAACTTATATTTAAGTATTTTATTCATCTTGAGTTCATTTTGGTGTATGGTGTAAGTTGGTGGCCTCGTTTCAATTTTTTGCATGCACCTGTCCATGATCTCTGAACATAGTTTGTTGAAGAGGTTATTTTTACTCCATTTTATGCTTCTTCCCCCTTTGTCAAATATTAATTGTCCATAGACATATGGGTTTATTTCTGGGCTCTCTATTCTGTTCCATTAATCTGTGTGTCTGTTCTTATGCCAGCACTGGACTATTTTGATTACAGCGGCCTTGTAATATAATTTGATACCATGTGTTGTGAACTCTCCTACTTTGTTCTTTATCAAAATTGCTGAGGCTATTCAGGGTCACTTATAGTTCCATATAAATTTTTGAAATGTTTGTTCTATACCTGTGAAATATGTCATTGGTATTTTAACAGAGATTGCATTGAATCTATAAATTGCTTTGGTTACTATGGACATTTTAACGATATTAATTCTTCTAATCCATGAACATGGTATATGCTTCCATTTATTTGTGTCTTCCTTAATTTATTTCTTCAGCGTTCTGTAGTTTTCTGATCACAGGTGTTTTACCTCCTTGGTTAGGTTTATTCCTAGGCACTTTAGTTTTCTTGTTGCTATAGTAAATTTTTTTCCTAAATTTCTGTTTCTGATATTTTATTGTTGGTATACAAAAATGCCCTTGATTTCTGAATGTTGACTTTGTCTCCAGACATTTGCCAAATTCATTTATTAGGTAGAGTAGTTTTTTGGAGGAGTCTATACGGTTTTTATGTACACTGTCATATCATCTGCAAACAATGACAGCTTTACTTCCTCCTTTCCAATTTGGATGCCTTTTATTTCTTTTTTCTTGTCTGATCCCTGTGGTTAGGGCATTCAATACTATGATGATGAGTAGTGGTGAAAGTGAACACCCTTGTCTTGTTTATGATCTTAGAAGGAAAGCTTTTAGTTTTTACACATTGAGTGTGGTGTTGGCTGTAACTTTCTCATATATGATCTTTATTCTACTGAAGTATGCTCCCTTTACTCCCACTTTGCTGAGTGTTTTTTATTATAAATGGGCACTGTACTTTATCAAATGCTTTTTCCACATCTATTGATATGATCTTGTGATTTTTGTCTTTCCTTTTGTTTATGTGATGTATTATATTTATTGATTTGTGAATATTGTACCATCCTTGCATCCCTGAGATGAATCCCACTTGATGATGGTGTGTGATCTTTTTAATGTGTTGCTGAATGCAGTTTGTCAATATTTCGTTGAGTATTTTAGCAGCTGTGTTCATCAGCAATATTGGCTTGTAGTTTTCTTTCTTTGTTATGTCTTTATCTGGTTTTGGGATTAGGATGATGCTGGCCTCACAAAAAGAGTTTGAGAGGATTCCCTCTTCTAAGATTTTTTGGAATAGTTTAAGAAGTTTCGGGGATAGTTCTTCTTTAAATTCTTTATAAAATTCTCATGTGAAATTGTTCAGTCCTGGTCTTTTGTGCATCAGGAGTTTTTTTTATTTTTTATTGCTTCAAATTCACTAGTTGTTATAGGTCTGTTCAGGCTTTCTTTCTTTCTTTCTTTCTTTCTTTCTTTCTTTCTTTCTTTCTTTCTTTTTCTTTCTTTCTTTCTTTCTTCTTTTTTTTTCTTTCTTTTCCTAGACTCAGTTTTGGAAGATCATATGATTTTCCTCTTTTGTTTTTGATTTTATTTATTTGTGTCTCCCCCTTTTTTCTTGATGAATCTGCTTAAAGGCTTGTCAATTTTATTTATTTTTTGAAAGAACTAGCTCCTGAATTTATTGATCCTTTGAACTGTTCTTTTAGTCTCTATGTCATTCAGTTCTGCTCTGGTCTTGATTATTTCCTTTCTTCTACTCACTCTGGGTTTTGTTTGTTGTTGTTTCTCCTGTTCTTATAGATGTAGGTTTAGGTTGTTTATTTGAAATATTTCTATCTTTTTTAGGTACATCTATATTGCTGTGAACTTCTCTCACAGGGCTACCTTCACTGTGTCCCATAGGCTTTGGACTGTCCTGTGCTCATTTTCATTTTCTTCAAGAAACTTTGATTTCTTCCTTGGTCTCATTGTTAACCCATTAATTGTTTAATAACATGTTATTAATTCTCCATGAATTTGACTGATTTTGTGTTTCTCTGTTGAGGATGGTTTCTAGTTTCAAGCCCTTGTGGTCCAAGAAAATGCTTGGTATGATTTCAATTTTTTAAAATTTGTTGAGGGTTTTTTACTGTACTATCAGGTGGTCTACTTTTGAAAATGTTCCATGTGTATTTCAAAAAATGTATATTTTGCTTCTTTGGGTTGTAAGGTTCTGTATATAACAGTTAAGTCCATTTGATCTATTGTATCATTCAGTGCTAGAATATCCTTGTTGACATTTTGTTTGAAAGATCTATCCACTGGTGACAGTGGAGTGTTAAAATCCCCTACTATAAGTGTGTTGCTGTCTATATTGTTCTTGAAGTTCTACAAGGTTTTCCTTATATAATTGGGTGCTCCTGTGTTTGGTGGCTATATGTTTATAATGTTTATGTCTTCTTGATGTTCTACCTTTAAGCATTATGACATGTCCTCCTGTGTGACTTTTTATGGCCATTGTTTTGAAACCTATTTTGTCTCATATAAGTATTGTAACCCCAGCTTTTTGTTTTTTTTTTCTGTCCATTTGCTTGGAATATTTTCTTCCAAACCTTTTTCTTCAGTTTTCATAGGTCATTTGTTCTGAGGTGGTTCTCTTGTAGGCAGCAAATGTGCAGATCATGTTTTCTTATCTGCTCAGCTACCTTATATCTTTTGATTGGAGTATTTAAACCATTTGCATTTATGGTTATTATTGATAGGTACTTATTCGTTGCCATTTTTCCCCTTTGCTCCAGTGTTCCTCTCTCACTGTTTTTCTTCACCTTCTTAAGGCAGTCCCTTTAGCACACCTTGAAATGCTGGTTTAGTGGAGGTGTATACTCTTAGGCTTCTTTTGTCTGAGTAACTCCTTATTTTGCCTTTCATTTTAAATGAGAGCCTTGCTGGGTAGAGTAGTTTTGGCTGCATGCCTTTGTTTTCCATTACTTGGAATATTTCTTGCTATTCCCTTCTGTCTTGTACTGTTTCTGCTGAAAAATCTGCTGCTAACCTTATTGGAACTACCTTGTATGTTACTTCCTATTTCTCCTTTGCTACCTTTAAGATTATCTCTTTGTCTTTGAATTTTGCCATTTTAATTATGATGTGTCCTGGTCTTTCTGGGTTCATCTTTATTGGGATCCTCTGTGCTTCCTGGAGTTTTGTGACTTTCTCCCTCCTCAAATTATGTACGTTTTTGGTCACTACTTTTTCAAACAGGTTCTATTCCTTGCTCCTCTTCTCCTTCTGGTATCTCTATTATATGGTTATTATTACAGTTCATTTTGTGCTTCAGCTCCTTTAACCCCTCTTCATTTTTTTTTCAGTCTTTATTCCTTTTCTTGCTCTTCGTATGACTTTTTTCTACCTTGTCCTCCATCTTGCTGATTCAACCTTCTGCTTCACCTAGCCTACTTTTGATTCCTTCTACTGTGTTCTCCAATTCAAGAATTGTATTCTTCATTCCCTCCTGGCTCTTGTTGATAGTTTCTATGTCCTTTTTCATGCTGATGTAGTTCTCAGTAAATTCCTTGTATCTTCCCTGTAGTTTTTGGTCTCCCTGAGTACAATGAGCAGTCTTATAACCATTGTTTTGAACTTAGTATCTGATATTTTGCTTGCCTCTATTTCATTTACTACTATTTTTGTTGATTTCTCATTTCCTTTCATTGGGGGATCTTTGTATTCTCATTTTTTTGGGGGGAGGGGAGACACTTGTTGTTTGCTTCTGCTTCTTAGCTTGATCTGCTTTGACTCCCTGTGTTTGTGGTGTGGACTTCTATGGTAGGAGACCTGTGTGATTCAGTGGTACAGTCTCCTTGATCCCCTGAACTTGATGCTCTTGGGATGCCCTTTTTGCCATTTATGTTGGCTCTCTGGGTGTAATTGGGTTTTGATTGCTGTTGGGTCATTCTTTGGTGGGTCCTTCCCTCCAGCTGGTTGACTGAGGGTCACCCCTCATGCTATGTCTTATATGCTGTTGTCCAGGTGCTACCAGAACAAAACCACAAAGTCCAGGAAACAAACCCATACCCACAAAAATAACTCCCACATGCAATCCCACTATCAACAGCATATGAAGCGGTATTCATAAGGGTGTAAAGAGATTAAGGTCATAAGAAAGAAGAAAATATGATGACTAACTGAAAGAAAAATGATTTTGAGAGTTTAGAGGGAGGAGCACTAATAAAAGTAGGGAGTCAGAGCAATGTACAGAGAGAGTAAAATTTACATCATAAATAAAAAAGGAAATGAAGAAGGCAGAATAGAGTAAGAGAAGGGAAGTATATAGTATTACATTTAAACAGAAAATTTAAAAAGTATAGAGAAAAAGAAAAAGTAAAAAATTGTATAAATAATAAAAAATAGGAACTGAATTGGAGAAAAAATCCACCACAGCACTATCAACAATGAATGAGCTAAAATTAATATAGGTGGGATGATAATAAGAGACACAAAGAAAGAAAGAAAAGCTCAAGAGATGTCTAGAGGAAAGGGAAGTGATTTTGAGATGATGGGGAGGGAATACTAAGAGTGAGGAATGAGAACCAGGCTAAGAAAAGGAAAAATTAAAATTTTAGACAAAAAAGGGCAGTTTGAAAGAAAAAAATAGAAAAAATGGACTAAGACAGGGAAATGTTAAAATTTGAGATGAAAAATAGAATGGGTAGGATGGAGGTAGAATAGAGTAGGAAAAGGGAATGGTAAAATTTGAGATTTGAAATGCAATAATAGTGACCTAGAGATAAATTTGGAAAAAAATGCAACAGCTGTCCAATCCACAGCCAACAAGCAAAGATTGCTAAAGGTAGAAAGTGAATGCTAGTATTTCAGGAGCAAGAAAATGAATGCGAGATGACCATTGACAAGAAAATTGGTTTTGAAAGACTGGATGGGGAAGAAGTAGTAAGAGTGTGGAATGAAAACAAGTTGTAGCAAGAAAGAAAACAAAGCTTAAAACAAAACTAATAAGAGGAAAGAAGAAGGTAAAATGGGATAAGAGAAGCAAGGAACACAATATGAGAATTGAAATAAACTATAATATAAAATCAATTGGCTTACTATGCATGAGCCAATGTGTCCCAGTCTGGTCTTAGGCAGCCTGTTTCAGACTACCAGAGATCTGCTGCCTCTGACTGACTCCTTCAGTTGTTAATCTTGTCAATCTGCACTCAGAGTATCTCATCGGGGGTGGGGGATAGGGCTATTGCTACCCCTCGGGCTGATGTCACTCAGAGGGGAGTGGTCTGCCTGAGCAAGATAGCTCCTGCAATATGGTGGATGACTCATCACTGGGATCCTGCCAACTACTCTCTCAGTTCTCTCTATAAAGCCACTGTCCCCAGTCTCTCTTCAAGCATCTCTAGTCCACTCTGCCTGCCCTGCCTTTGTCAGAGCCCAGGGTAAATGGTGCCATATGAAAAATTTATGTATTAGCCCTTTAAACACCTCACTACATCTCCAGCTATCCAACTCTGGCAGAGAGAAATCTTGCCGCTTTTTGCAGCTACACGCTATCTGTGTACTTTTTGGGCTCTGGTGCTGTAGGCTGGGGAGCCCAGCGTGGGGTTCAGATTCCACACATCTCAGGAAGAGCCCCCTGCCATTGATTTATGCCTCTGGCACTTCAGTTGCCACCTGTGGGATCTTAACCAACCCTCTTGCACCACCTCTACACTTCCTACCAGTCACATTGTGTTGAAGCTGTTTCTTCTGTCTGTCCTTGGTTGTAAGGTTGCTCTTTGACTATTGTTCATTTTCATTCTTTATTTAGAAATTTGGTGATTTTTTTTGTGACCAGAAATAGGAGCTTAAGTCTTGATTATATCAATTGGCTTATGGTAAAATAGGTTTTGTTATATATTCTTTCACTCAGTTTCCTTGAACCTATCAATAATATTATGTGACAACTAATTATGTTTTATACCCATTGGCATATGTAAATAGAAACTGGATTATAAATATGTTTTTTTGTAATATCTAACCTTCCTATTTGACTTAAAAGCAATTACATAAGGTGATAAGTATAAATATGTGTTGGTAAGCATACATTGTAAAAATATAAAATTTATATAACAATAAAACACAAAAGAGAGTGTGAAACAGAGATATAAAAAAGCATAGCTTTTTTTTGGTGTTTCTTCTTAATTCCTTGTCAGAGAATTTAAATATCTGTTTAATTCAGCTTCTCCTTGGCCCCCTTGACATCACAACAGGAAACATGGAGTGCTGGCTCCCATTGCCTGGTTAAAAGTGGCCCTACTGATACCTCACTTTCCAGGAAAAGTGAGCACTTCCCTGGAATCCTAAGTTACTCCCAGTGAGAGTATAGTATATGCTCAGCTCCTCATGGGCCCCACTGACAACGGGGAGGGGAACACTAAGGAATGCCTAAAAAAATACTTTTTTGCTACAAGATTGAGGCATAACCTCTGCTTTTCTCTGCAGTCCACTTACATCAATGGTGGGAAGATGGCACAGTGAGGTATCAACTTGTCCCATCTCATATTACCTTGTTCCCTCATTGATGCCAGGTAAGTAAGTAAGTTCAATTTCACATTGTGTGCTACTGACAGAGATGGGGTAAGAGGAGGAAAGTGGAGTGATGAGTAGCTTTACTTTGCTTTACTATGTTAAATCTCCTTATGGCAAGGTGAGGGGCTGAGTTCATCTCACTGCTGGTTCCTACTGATACTACTCTGATGGTAGAAGTTAAACATTTCCTGTCTCATGGAGAGGCCTTTTCAGCAAGCTGATGCTGACACAGGTGGGGAGAGAGTGAGGTGACAAATCAGCTGCCTCTCAGCCCTGTTGAAACCACGTGGCATAGGAGGGTTCTCTTAATGTTTGCCTGAAGTGTGGCAGATATTATTAGAAAGGGTTTCTGTTCTGTTGGGCCACTTTATTTCAAGTCCTTTGGCTAAGGAAGAGTCTACTTTCCTTGAGGCTCTTTTTGTCTGTAACTATTGGTGGTTCCAGTTGGAGATCCTGCAGTGCCTTGCCCAGGGTGTATGAGAGGCAACAAGGAAATAGAGGGAACTCACAACTGAGTCTTTTCTCAAGTCCTGAGCTCTCAAGCATTCTGCCTTCTTTCTACCTCTTAGATTCTTTCCATGCTTCTGCTGTCTTATGTGAGACATTTCAAAGTTGTAAGAGGGGGACCTGGGAGGGATAGGGCTACTCAATCTTTGCTAGAACCAGGTTCCAAGGTGCATTTTTAGAAACTCTTTTGTGAATAGCAGAACCTCAGTGTCTGGAGCAATCAGGTTACAAATTTCACTCAAATCTCAAACTTTTAGATTTTTCTTCAGTCCTTTCTACTTCAATTGACCTAAAGTCATGAGAGTATTTGTTAATACTCTCAACGTGAACAAAGGGATACCAGAGTAAAACCCTACACACTCAAGTCCTAGCCATAGGTACTATAGTCCAAAAGTCAACTATAGGTAGACATTGTAGAGTTCCATTTACATAAAGTACAAAACAGGTAAAACTATTTTAGGCTGATAGAGTCAGAGTAGTGGTGACTGCTGTGCAGAGTGAGTGATGACTGTTACAGCTGAAGGGATTTTTGGGCTACTAAGTATGTCCTCTTTTCTGACCTGGACACTGGTGGATTACAATCCGTTAGGAAAAACAGTTAGAGGACATCTACAAACAAGGAAGGAATAGATTCTCTAGAAAAATTACATTATTTTTCCAGGAAGCAGTAATAATTATTTTCCTTGCAGTTTGCTATTGCCCTGAAATCTTTAACTTAGTATTTAGAAAATAAAATTATTTATATTTTAGATTTCTTCACTTTCTCCCCCAAATCTTATTTTGAATAAATTTTCAAAAATCAAATGGTATTTGTAGATGCTAATTTGGTTCTAAATGGTTTTTTATGAAACACATTCTTCACCATTGAAAAAGGGAAATTATCTATCTTTACATCACCCCCCACTTGAAAAACGAAATTCCTACCAATGAAAAAGCGTGGGGTGTTTTCATCCCGATATTACCATTATAACATATTTATAACACAGTATAATTTCTATCTGGAAAATAGGAAACATGCACATTCAATAATATGATTGAAACTCAAAATCATCAAAATATGATGACAATGTGACATTGGCAAAGGGAGGTAAAGAAAAGCAAACATAAGAAGGCACCATCCTGATTAGGACTATATCAATAATTCAGCATTCAATGCTTTTATCATATAGCCAATTCCCCGGTACAAATTATTCTAGCTCCTGTGCTGCTGTTTCTTATGCAATCGTTTTTAAAGTAGAATGCATTTGTATGCTAAGTAAATGTGCATACCCTGCTGCTGAATATCATTTCTTATTCTAAAACAGGACTATTAAAAATAAATATTTGCAGCTTCTGTGATAATAAAAGAAATATCATAACTCCAATGACAAATATAAGGCAAAAGAAGAAAAACATCTAAAAATGAGCTTTTTTTTAAAGATAAAAGAAAATACAAGCATCTGTTTGGTTTTTTAGAACCCATTGGCTTGAAATGAATTATTTGCTAATTAGGGATTTTTAAAAAAATTAATCGTACTTAGATTAGTACATCTCTACTTTTTGAATTGGATATGCCTAATATTACATGACAGCATGGAACTTTATTTATTAATTTTTACGAATGCCAATAAATGTCCTTAACACACAGCACACGAAGAAATCACCCAAAGTAAGCATGTTGTATTAACTTAATAGCAATGTGGAATCAACCAAAATACACACCACCAAGACTAATTTACAACACATACAATTCCTTTTATGTAGTTCCAAGCAATCAGAAGAAAAAAAAAGAAAGAGAAAATATTTTATTCATATTATATATTATTATACAGTAATAACTTTGAAAATTATAAATTTAATATTTCAAGTGGAACAGAGCAAGAAAAAGGCAAAGGAATGAAGAAAAGAAGCCTTGGTTTGTTTCAATTTTCTGACATTCATTTCCAGAGCTGAGGAAAATTGAATCAATCATCTTATAACACCTGGACTCCAACTTTACCTCCTATATAAATTAAATATCTGTGCAGTAGTCCATGAATCCAGACTCTTCTATTATCTTCCTGATTTTGTCACCACCTGACTGTGTAACCTTGCCAAGTTTGCTTCCATTTCCTATCTGTGCATTTTTTATATCTTCAAAATAGAGATAATTGAGTATTGTGCATATCATTTAGGAAAATATAATAGAGGAGAATTTAGAAACAGGTACTCCTTTTCTGTAGCTAGTCCATCAATAAATTATGATGCTTCATTAAAAAGGAACATTCCAGTAAGTTATTTATAATGCCTGTTTTCAAAAAACAAATTGTATTTTGTAATTAAATTTACTGATGTAATCAGTTTTATTCTTGTAAGGAAAATAGAAATTCTCCAGAGAAAACTTAGATTCAGGCTCCACTTATGTGCATTTATTAAGCATTGAAAATGTCTGATAGTATGTTAGCAATGAGCAACTACTTTGTGGAATTTAATACTTATGACAACCAAGTATGAATTTGATCTTTCTCATAGCAATAACTGTATAGTTTCATTTATTTTTTCTTTTCATAGATAAGGATTTCAGGGCTAAGTGTAGTTAAGTGACTTGCTGAGGTGGTAGACCTAAGAAGGGGCTCTACAGCAACTAAGAACTGGGCCCTTTCCTGCGTATTTCCTGAGTTGTAAACTATTACTGAGTAAAGAGAGGTACTTCATAACAACCTCACAGCAGATCAGCCCCCAGCAGCCTGGTCTGGTAGTGGATTTATATACTCAGCCTTTCTCTGCCTATGTGCTGCTCAGTAGTACTGACCTCATTTCTACCCTTCAGAGTCTGTCACCTGGATAAAGCAAATTATCTTTACCTAAGTACCTAGTGACTTGATAGATGCACATAGAGAACTTAAGCTTATTTTGTGTAGCCAGAGTTTCTTAAAAATCTGTGCTATAGTATTGATTTGCTAAGAGGTATATACATGGAATAAGCATTTCTTCATTTATTCAGCACTTTGTTTTGAGGAATTTTATGTCCCAGCTGCTGCATTAGATACTATGTATAAAACGTAACCCACCAATAACAGTCTAAGTAGGGAAATCAGTTGATCACTAACAAGCCCTGTTGGACTGACAAAGTCCCAGTGTACAAGCAGGTGTAAAAATCTGTTTGTATGCAAAGAGAGGTCTCCCCTAGGGCCTCAAGACTGGCCCAAGGCAGGCTCTGCAGAGGTGCCATGAGCGTCCTACAAAATCAACAACCCATCTGAAGATCTCTAAATTTGACATTTTAGATTCTGCAAAGTTAAGGTTTTTGTGTATCAACTTAAATTTTATATTAAGAAATAAAATAGTTTACTATTATTCAGAAGAGCTAATCAAAGGCCACATTTAGCAAACTTTCTCATAGGCCTTCATTTTCTTATCTATAGCGTGTGCCTCTCCTCCACAATGCAGTGCTGAACACCAGCTGACTTCAAAATTTCCTTGAGTGGTAAATACCCCTAAGTCTCTATGAGAACATCTGATGCTTCTTTTCATACTGATCGACATTAGGTATTACTGAATTCATCAAAGTATATTTATAATGACATTTATCTTATAATCAAATTAATAAAATTTATTTACTAATAGTAAAATGAAATTATTACAGGTATTAATTTGTGAAGGAGCAGCTAACCTGCCTTGAGTGTCTTTTGTCACTGGCCTGCTTTCCAAGTAGTGCAAGCTTTCAAAATACAATTCTTGTCTGATTTTTCCCCATGTTTCCCTTTAATGCCTAAAGACTAATGACCTACAAAAGAACAGAAAAATAGGTGAAAAGGTAACAGGGGAGGAGAATTAGGAATTTTAACTTTGGGATTTTCATTTACAATAGCTAAGACAGCTCTTTTATTTAAGGAACCTGCAGATTTTAGCTCAGAAATCTTAATTATAGGAAATCAGAGGTCACAGAAGCCTGGAAGCCAAGAAGAAAACAGTGACAGGCTAGACAGATAATCTGGCATTTTGACTTTCAAGTTTTCATAGCTTGATTCTCTCCTCCATTTAAAGAGTTTGGGTAGACTGCTGATCAGATGCCCTTAGAGTTGCTGTGCTCCGGTCCGGGTAGCATAGGACCCTAGTGGGCAAAGGAAAAGAGAAATCAAGCATGAAAAATTTTGTCTTGGAATGCTGGTGTTTCTGACAGGATGCTACAGTCACACAAGTGCCCCTTCACTATCCTTGCATCAATAGCTATGAGGAGAGGGAGGAATGTGTCCCAAAGTGAATTCAGTGTTTGATATATTTATAGCACAGTGAAGTGCTCAGAGCCTCAAGTACAGTTTTAACAAAGTCTATTCACTTGAGAAAATTTGGTGTGTTCAGAGGGAATTAGCTGCAGAAAGGCAGCTCTGGTGGTCTTTGAGACTTTTGGTGAGCAATGGTTCAGAAAAACTTGCAAGCCAGTTTGATTCTTATAAAAAACATATAACCTGACACTTAGAATAATCTAAACATGCATATCACACAAACAATGAGGCTTAGAAATTTTATTTGATTTATAAAATGTAGAATAAAGGTGCATTTTTAGCTGATTTATAGGAAATCTGCTTGTAAAAGAAACAAAGAGGTGAACAAGAAACACCAGAGAAAGAAGGACAAATGTTGGTTCTGTCTTTCCCTCTGAATTCCTAGAGCTATGGTCATAACTAAATGCATTTTGGGCCTTCAGGGTACAGGGAGGAAGAAAGGGAAGGGTGAAGGAGAGGGAAGAAAGAGTGGGAAGGGAGGGAAGTAGAAGGGGGAAGGAAGAAGGAAGGCAAAGGTTAGGGCAGGAGATGGTTCTGAAAGTGCACAAACTGGAATAAAGGATAAAGGAAGAAAACAAACATGTAACTGGGCTAAAGAGGGAACTTAAGGGAAGGAGAATTACTACATCATCAAAGTCAGTGAGAAAAAGATAATGAATCCATAGAGTATCTTAATGATATAGTTTAGAAATGGAAATTTTTAAAGCCAAATGATGAGTTAAGTCTAGAAATAGAATTAATGTAATTAGCATCTTGGATAAAAAAGAAAGCCACCATCAGGAACTATAAAACATGAATTTGAGTCAATAGTTAGTTTATATCTCCAAAATATGAAATAAAGATAAAAAATAATAGTATGTTAATATCTTTTTTTTTTTCTGTATCAGCCAAATAGTATTATTATTCTATTTAAGATTTTGTTCTCATCCCCTGGATCATCTCAGACCTGAAGCACGCAGCAGTGGAAGAGGAAAGAGAGTGCACATCTGATGCCTGGTGTGAGGTAACCAGTTGAATGGAGTGGCCTTGGCAGAAAGGTTTCAGTGGCTGAGAATGTTTCTCAGGTTTTCAAAGCTCAGGGAGTGTTAAAGGAGGGTGCTGGAAGTCAGGTCAGGTAGTCTGGAATCTGATTCCATTTATCTTACTAGTTAGTGGTGTATCCAGAGGCAACCACTCCCACTCTGAGCCTCAGTTTTCTCATCTTGAAACTGAGAGGGTTTACCTATGTTATCTCTAACATTCTTTCTGGTTCTAAACTTCCTAAAGTTAATTTGCACTGTTTCATCTATTCAAAATCCATTGTATATCTTCTTAAAAGACTGTCTCTAAGGGCTCAATTCAATTAAAGTTAGTACTTAACAAGCTACTGAATATAAAAAGAAAATAGAAAGGAATGATATTTTGTTCTTACTAATGGACTCTTACAATCTCTTGGTGTATGTGTCCATGTGTGTTATTGTTATTACTATGATTTCTGCTATTTGCATTCATCTTTCAGAAGTATTTATAAAGTACTAATCTAGTTTTTGGTGATACTGTGCCTAATAAGCTATCATGCTTTCCTTTACATGCTATTAGTATTTATCAACTTCTTTAGAGATGCTTTTTCAATCAACATTAATATCAAAAAGGGCAATGCATGTTTTTAAGCCCCACAGAAGGATATGTTTATTGATTTTAGAGAGAGAGGAAGGGAATGAGAAGAGGGAGAAGTAGACAGAGAGTAAGAAAAACATAGATCTGAGGAAGAAACACTGATTGGCTGCCTCCTGTATACATCTAGGTATGTGTCCTGACTGGGGATCAAACTTGAGGCCTTTTGGTACAGGGGATGGTGTTCCAACTCACTAAGCCAGTGGCTAGGACCAGAGCAATGTATTAATAACTGGGAGGCATCTGCTTAGAAATTGTGTATTGTCAGAAAAATCAGGATAAGTTTTGCCAGGATCAAGCAGAGCAGAGCAAGGTTCTCAGCCACTAAAAGCCTACTTCTAATACCAGAACCTAAGGAGCTACCTGCTTTACTAAAGTACATAGTTAACTAGGAATGGTTTAACAGAGAATTAGGACAAAATCCATCCCATATGAGCTCGCATTCCCTTATTCCAAATCTCTAGAGTCAGGTTATTTTAGAATTCAACATTTTTCAAATTTTAGAAAGATAATACTCTGTATAATAAACCCTCAGAAGGGTTAGAGAAAGCACTCCCTTTTTAACCATAATGTTATTTCTGCAATGTAACAAATGAATAATTTACAAATAAATAAAGACTATAAAAAGTCTCGCATCAACACCGAACAGGTTTTGCCATCAAGTAAGTTTGCTGCAAACTCTTTTTAAAGCATCAGCGTTTCAGAACTTTTTCATTTTGAAATGTTGATAAGGTATTGTAGGTCTGTATCATTTTACAAGGATTCACACAATTTATTATCTCTTTTCCTATGGATAGATACATATTCTGTTAGGAATATTTTTTCCTAAAATCAACACTAATCAATATTATTGAAAATGTATCTTTGGAAAAATATAATAGTATATCTTTAGGATGAATTCCCAAAAGCATAATTGATATGTGGTTGAAGGGTCAATTGACACATGATTTTACATTTTGATAAATATTGCCGAATTCCCTTCTGGAAAAGTTGCACCAATATATAACTCTTATTAGCAGTATATGGAAGTGTCTGTTTCCCCGTGCTTCTCCTGTATTAGTGTCTGAGGGCTGCTGAAACAAAGTACCACACACTGGTGGTATAAATAGTATAAATTTATTTTCTCATGGATCTGAAGGGTAGAAGCCTGAGATTTTGGCAGGGTTCATTTTGTCTGAGGGCTGGGACACAGAATCTGCCCCAGGCTTCTCCTCCAGCTTTTGGTAGCTTCTGACATTCCTTAACTTGTAAAAGGCTGTCTTCCTTCTGTGTCTTCACATCCTTTATACAAGGATGCCAGTCACATTGGATTAGGTCCATCCCTAATTACGTCGTCTTACCTCAATCATCTGAAGGACCCTATTGTACATAAAGTCACATACACACGTATTGGGATTTAGGACTTCAGCTTGTTTTAGGTGAACTTTATTTAACCCATAAAATATCGCAACATAAACTATTATTAAGCTTTTTAAATGTGATAACTAAAAAATAGCATCTCACAATTTCAAACTCCATTTCTTTAATGATTTTATTTTTCCTTTTTATTTTGAAATTCATATAGATTCACAAGTAATTGCAAAAATGGTGCGGAGTCCAATAAACCCTTCACCTAGCTTAATCCACAGATGCAGTGCAGCATCAAAACTAAAAAACTGACACCGATATAATGCTGTTAACTAAACTTCAGATCCTATTTAGTTTTCTCCAGTTTTTACATGTACTCTTTGTGTGTGTATGTGTGTTTTTGGGGTAGCTAATTGTTCTCTGCAGTTTCATTCTATGTATAGATGCTAGTATAGACTTGTATAACTATCAGTACAATCAACGGAAATAAACAACTCGCTAGTACTACCTTTAGTCATATCCAACAACCCACACCCATCCTTCTACCACAGAATCACTAATGTACTCTCCATCTCTCTAGATTTTTCATTTCAAGGATGTTATATAATCATATTATACAGTAGCTGAACTTTAGCGACTGTCCTTTTTTTACTCAGCACAACGAATAGTCTTATGTTGTGTGATACAGCTGTACATGATACATGAATGTCGCTTACCCCTTTTATTGCTCAATAATATTCCATTATATTATTTTTTACTTTCTTAGGCATTTATATTGTGTGTGTGTGTGTGAATTGTCTGTCTATACTTATACCTGTTTAAAAAAAAGGTGTTGTTGTTTTTTTTGATGTTATCTTTTTTTTTCTTTTTCATTTAGAATGCTTGGGTTCTATAGAAAGGATTAATCATTTATTTTATGGGTCTTTGGTTTTCTGTCCTGTCTGGCTCACAGAAAGGACTCCTACTCAAAATCTGAAATGTTGAAATTCTGCCTAGAATTATTCTCTGTGTGTTTTAGGAGTGAGGTAGGAATTCAGATTCTTTGTGGGTCTTCCAAATCTAGGTGAAAAATGGGAGTTTGGGTAAGTGTAGCTAGACTTTAGGAAAATATAGAAAGTGTTAACATGAAAAATACAGGGTGTAGGCTTTCCGAATGATGGATGTCTATGGGCTTCCAGTTAGGTTTCCAATGTTAATATAGTTAAATCTATCATCTCATTTTTTTAAACAAAAATTTCTCCCTAAACTGAAGGCCTGTAATGTGGATATCTAAGGTACAGGGTGCAGTCTAAACAGAGCTTTCCCACTGACTGGAGGGCAGGTTCACAGTCAGGGCTGCACTTTCACCTGCAGATGTAGTGGTTTGTCCTGTCATAGTCTTCATGCAGGGGCCTGGCTGTAGTATTGGGACCACCATGAGTGCCACAGCAAAGACACATATAGTCATTAGATTAGGCCTCAGCCTCACTTGGTATTGGTGACAGGCTTCTGGAGATTTTCCTAATGCTCTTTTCCTGTTAGCTGTATAATCTTTTCATGTACAGGAAATATGTCTATAGGGAAGCTGCCAACACATTATTGCTAAAAGCAATAACTGGAGGAGCAAGCAGAAAGGAATGTTGAGAGACCATGTGCTATGAAAATAATGGCTGACTCTCTCCCACAAATCATCTCTAAAAACCTCTGAGGATTCACGTCCCTCAGAGCTGGAAGGGTACCGTGATACCATGTATGTGAATTCTCACTCAATGGACACATATGTTCTGTAGCATCTATGCTAGGGTAGCCTGAGAGCATCGACATACTTTTGAAATCCAGTAGCCTTGGGTGTTTACCCCAATTTACAACTTAATAGCCATATGATCTTGAGTAAGTTACTTAATTTCCTTCATCAAAAAATGGGGATAACAAAAGTCCGTGAATTACAGCATTCTTGAGCAGGTTAGGTAATTTAGGTAACACACCTAACATAGCGTCAGGCACATGGCACTAAATGCTAAGCTGCCATCATTATCTCCAGTGTCTAGATACTCCTTTCCCCTTGAGGCCATCCTGATATCTCAGGGATAAATTTCAGTCAAGCTTTCTAAATTTATCACCTGCTATTGAATCTACAGTGCAAGATTAATCTCCTCAAAGGTAAATTCATTTTGTTTCTTTCATTGATATTAACTAAACCCACCATTTCAGAAACATGTTATTACTCAGAGCCTGCACTGGAAACCAAGAAATATAATAGACAATCTGAAGGCCTTTTCCTAATAAACTGTTCATGGGTGATAATGGTTTAATGTGTCTACCTTCCTGTAACAGATTTGTTATTTTAAAAAGAACCTTCAGTGCCTTATCCTAAATGAAATTCCTGGGTCCAGTGAAGGACATCTGAGAAGACCTGTGAAAGATGTTGTTGTTTTTGTTCTCATAATTACCATCAGATCATATAGGAATTCACATTGCTAATAATGACATCTTTTGTTTTTGTTTGTTTTTTTGCCTACCAGTTGTGAGGGAATGGAACTCTTCTTTTGGGAATTACCTTTTCTAACTTGATGGGACCATCAAACTCAGGGCCCTCCTCTCCTTGCCAATAAGAATTCCTCTTGACTGGAGACTAGACAAGTGATGGGTATATTACCCAAAGAAGAATCCTTTACCATGCTTCCATGCATCCATGAACCAGGAATAAGGAGACTATCACATCCTGGTCATGAACACTAAGACCAGGTGAGCCTGGGGAATCATCTTTGCTGCTGCATGTAGAGCAAAGCCGATTTGAGAGAGTGAATGAGAGACATCTTTATGACATCTTTTGAGCATCTAGATATAGTGCTATCTGATCTAGCTAGCCATTGACTATTTCCCTGACACAGCAACACCTTCTTATCCATATTCCTGGACTATTTCTGCCCTTTCCTTAAGTGGGTTTGAGGGGATTTATATTACAAACTAAAAGAGTTTTAATTAATACAGTTGTGTAAAAATAGATGTCTAGTTGAGGAGTGAAGAGTTATAAAAATTTACTACCTACTGTTGAACAGAGAACTTGCAATTTAAGTTATATTAATAATAAGTCAATAACATAAAAGAGTAAAACAGATCTTATCAATGTAGTACCACTGCATTCAAACCCTTTGATGGTTGTTTGTTCTTTTACAACAATTGTGCAAACTTCTTTGAATCTAAGGATTCTATCCATTGTCATTTTTGTCCATCTTCAAGATATTCCTTATTGTCACTTTCAGATTTTTCATTTAGTTAATTTGGAATGTAAGACCTTGGGTTATGGCTTTCAGAGTTTTAATTTTACTATTTACCACTCACTACATTGGTCTTGAGCAAGTGGCCGAAACTATCTAATCTTTGTTTTTTTAACAAAATAATTTGGAAAATAATAGTAACTACTGTACAAATTTTAACATTTCAATGAGATAGTGACTTAAAGTGTCTGGTCCATTGTAAGTTCTCAGTGACTATTAGGTATTGTTACAGCTATGGTTTTATTTTTTAGCATGCAGCATATAACCTGCATGTGATAGTATCTAGATAAGATTTGCTGAATTTTATATATATATATAAAAGATATATATAAAGATATATATATATATATAAAATCTTTAACCTTGAAAAATTCTTCAATGTATATTTTCTCCACTGTATAGGAAATCTCTTATTTTATGGTCAAGACAGTGAGTGGACTGTGAAGCCAGTAAAACAAGTGTTAAGGTTGTATGTGTTATTATTTTATTCACAGGACTTGGGAAAGTCACAACTCTCTGAGAGCCTCAGTTTCTTTGCTTGTTCTTAGAGATAATGAGACTACATACTCATAAGGTTATCAAAAGAATGAAATAAAATTATTTAATAAGTTTGTTGCATGAACTACTAGCCTGTCCCTCCTCCCCTTTTTAGTGACTGTTGCTGAGCATATGTCAGTGTAGTAATCCCTGGGTAAGTAGATATTATCGATATCTTTTAAATAGTGCTTTTTTTGCAAATAATAAGAAAAAGATAAAAAATAAAATCACTAAAACAAGCTCAGTGTGTCTGTATCTGTATCTGTATGTACCTGATGCCTAACATGAAAACTTTATTTGGGTTTACCTGGAAGAGAACGTAGAATATCAGAACTGCTACCAGCAGTCATTGAAAAAATCAACTATTTTCTCTGTCTGCTTGAAGTCCACTGACTATCCACTTTTCATTGACGAGATTTTAGATAAAATGTGTTCCTATGTCTCCACATTGCTTCTTTTTAGCTATACAAATCACACCAAAGCTTAAGTTATATCAAATCTCAGTGACAACAGCCATCCTTACCCTAAGTACTTTGTGCTTACAAATGTAGAGAATCACCTAGCTCAGTATTTCCGTTACATCAATGGCATAACAAGGTCAAGATGAATGAATCCATATATCCAAGCACGCAGCCAGAAAAACCTGAATTTCTCTGTCAAGGAAGAACACATATTCAATGTAACCTAGAGTCAGTTAACTCTGCAGTTTCTATGGAAAGTGTATTACAGGTATTAGGGCTGGGAAATCTTAGAGAAAAATAGCTCATACTGTTACTGAACAAAAACGGGAGTTTGGCAAACTCTAGAGGGAAAGGCTGGTAAGAAAGGAAAGAGGTTTTTATTCAGATGTTGAACAAAAATCTGGGGGACTCCCTGTCTCAAAGTTCATCTCCTTCGCAAAACCCAACAAAACCCAGCCATTTTCAGGAAGACCAAATCAAAAGGTACTACCCAGAGTTCCTGTTTCACTTTAAAGTACTGTTCTTTGGAGCCCAAGGTGGCTGCTAAATGGTCTTCCAAGTGGTTCTTAGTCTGTTTCCAGCTGCTGTCTGGCTTCAGGCTCCCCGCCGGATGCTACGGGTGGATCTAGTGCCACCATTGACTATGCAACTTCTAGGGCTGCAGTGTCCCATGCTCCCAGCCAGAGAGAGTGCAAATGCACCAGCAAATGCTCTGCCAGGTAGGCGAGAGAGAGAGAGAGAGAGAGAGAGAGAGAGAGAGAGAGAGAGAGAGACTCCCTCATGAAGGCCATGGGCCATGTCACTGCTAAGGTAGCGTGGTCCATGGAGAGGACGGGTCCGTGCACCAGCAGAGTGCAGGTCCGGAGAAGTGAGTTACAATCAAGGGAGGGTTTCTTGGTTCCTCTGAGTTTATATTAGTTTCACGTGTGGGACAACCAGGTGCTTTCTCAGAATGACCAACTAACCTCCTGAACTTACATGTGCTTTGTGTGGGTCCACCTTCCAACCATGCCTTCTTTCCCCTGGCTAGACTGACAGGCCTCTTTGGTCTAGAAGCTCCCCCTGCCACCATTTTAACTTCTATTGAGCACACACCTGATTTTCCTTAGTTCCACCCGCAATCTGGTACTGGAAGGGGGTAAGAGATCTTTCTCTCTCTTTATAATTATCTTGCTAGTTTTGCACATTCTCAGTGTAAGAACTTCCTCCTGCTGCCATGTTGCCAGGTGGGGTGTTGGGGGGATGGGATTCCTGTGGTGCTCTGTCATCTCTGGGCCTCACATGTCCCAGTCCCTATATGAAGCAAGTTGCACAGTAGACACTTACCAGCAAAGAGCAACCAAACTGAAACCTTAATTAAGGGACCCTGGAAACCCTGTTATACTCCTCAGGCTCCCCAAGAAAGGCTTCTGCAGGAGGGACAGGAATCTGAAGTCAGGAGCAGGACCTCCACATTGAAGGTGGAGTGTCTGCAAGGCAGGAGATTGGTTCAATGAAGCCTCAGAGTCCCTCAGAATTGCTGTGAAACTCACTGTCCTTGCTGTGGCCCCAGGCAGTTGACAAAGGTATTGTCTGGCTGCCTGCCTCAATGCTGTAAACTCCGACCTCTGAGGAGTGTGGCTCAGGGTGCAAGTGGTTCCCAGGTTCTCTTCCCATGGCCTAACTCCTCTCCCCTGGTGGCCCCTCTTATTCCCTATCTTCAGCCCACTCTAGCTGCCTGTCATTATCCATACCATTTTTAAAAGGTTCGGGCCACATGCTTGATTTTCCAAGGAGTTGTTGTGAATAACCAAATGATGGAACCTGATAAGGATACATTTAAGAGCAGTCTCTAACTACTTACTTGTGTTTGTGTGATATTGTTACAGAGCCCCAGCCTATGCTCTTCTGGAACAGCTTTGGGGTCTGATTGCCTGCCACTAGGTAGTGTGACTCTCAATGCCAGAATTTTGTGAAAAGGAAAAGAATTGTTTATTTAAAAATTATACAAGTTTAGAATAATGGTGGAATTCTGCCATTAAGCCCCACTCCCTTTAAAACACCTGCAAACACACAGTCCTGCCTCCTTTTGCCAAATCAGACTAGTTTCAGAATGTGCCAGTCAGAGGTACCATCTTTCAGAAAAACAGAAGTCCACAGCTCAGCATTGCTGGTCACAGTTCAGCATTCCAAGTATCTCCCAGTAATCTGTGCTAGGCTGGGCAGGTCCCCATAATTCCATCAGCCATGCCACTGTGTCTTCCAGGCAGGTTTTCCAGTGGGTCTCCTCTTTCTTCCTTCAGCTCTTAATCCGAAACCGCATGGCACCTCCTTATACACCAGACCTCACGGAGGGTTGGTGGGGGCCCTTCTATACCATTTCAAACTGCATGGCCCCATTCATGGCTGGCAGTCCTAATTTTAAGTGTTGACCCAGGCTTCCTACCTGACTTCATACTTGGCATTGTATATACTGAAGGTCATATAGGCCCTTATCTGGGTGGCAGAACAGCTTCCCTTCAGGAAGGACATGGCTAACACTTGCCATTGTTATGAAAAGTATCTTAAGCCATGTCATCTGCTTCTCCTCTTCTCCCAACCATGAGCTGTGGGGGAACATGCTCTGTACCCCATTTCAATGACACTTTTTATGTTTTTAAACATGTGATGATGACATTAAAAGTGGATAAGCACCACAAGCAAGTCTATAAGATCTTTGTGACTAATACTTCACAGATTTTTAAGCTCGGCAAATAGGAAGTGGTTGTACTAATGATGTCAACAAGGATATTCATTTGTTTCTTTTAAGAAGCAAAAAGTTCTAGAGAAAACATCATGAGAGCAGTTCAATTTTCATAAATATCTAACCCAATGAAGCCAAATTAAGCAACATGGATAACTGGAGATTTATTAAATCAGAATGTAATATTGAAAAATTAAATCAGAGCATTTTTTAAAATTTTAGATTTATTCCTGTAGGTTTGTAATGTTTTGATAATGAAACATAATGTAGTAATTAAGAATATGAATTTTAAAGTCAAATTGATTAGGTTTGAAAATCTACTCCACTGCTTTCTATTTGTGTAGTTGATTTATCCTTCCAGGCCTCACTTTCCTATTCCGTGAAATGAAGACAATAATAGTAACTCTTCATAGTGATGGTATGATATTAAGTATATAAAAGGTGTCTATTATAGTTGCTGACACTTAGTAAAAGCTCAATAAATATTAGCCATCATAATTTTGAATTAAGGATTTAATAGCCAATCCCTGATTCGTACATGGAAAACTGGATTATTATGCATATATTCTTGAGGTTGTCACACAGTGCCAATGTGATGTTAATTGAGATTAGACTCCTTAGGTCAGTTTCAATGAATCTGGATGAAAGATCTTAATGAAATTATCAAATATATGGGGACAGTTCATGCAGTTTATGAAATCATTATCCATGGTTTGTCATTAGTCAATTTAGCTCCACCCTCAGTGAAAGTAATTAGAGCAAAGAGAATTACAGGCAGTTTTTCAAACTTTTTTATTCCTGTCATTGATGGTGACACATATTGAATGTGAGCATTTTGGAAGAAGTACCATGCATTCACCGCTGTTTGGGTTCCACATGAATAGCTTGTAAAAAAAAAAAAGCAAAGAAAAGCTTTCTCTGTGCTCATTTGCTTTGTATATTTATTGTCATTCCTAGTGTCTGGCCTGTCTGGATTAACATAAATGATAGATCTTTCTAAACTGAGTTTTAAACTAAATTTCAGAGATCAATACTATGCATGAGGTCTAATTTCACTCCAATTTAGCATTAATAGCCTAATTTGTAGATTCCCTAATTGGACAGCAAAGGTTTTTTTGGTATATTTTATTGATTGTGCTATTACAGTTGTTTTGTTTTTTTCTCCCCTTTATCCCCTCTGCCCTGCAACCCATCCCATCACCCCACACCTCTTAGTTCATGTTTATGGGTTCTACAATCAGTTCTTTGACTTCTCCATTTCCTATACTATTCTTAGCCTCCCCCTGTCTACATTGTTTTTGTCAACATTTTCCTGCCAACACTTTCCCCAGCTCCACCCCTCCCCACCAGCAACATTTTAAATGGCAATTTTGTTTGCTATGTGCCATGCCTCCCATTTTCATGTATATGCCAACATCAGCTACTAACTGGTAACAAAGGGACTTAAAACCCTTATTTGTGTCATGAAATAAGTCTGTATAGCCTCTCACATGGCCAAGTTGCAGCAATCTGCCTTTGGAGACCAATGTTAAAGACATTATACTGCTCACTGAGCCTGTCTCTGAGCTATCAGGAAGCAGCTAATAACAGGGCTATGAGTGGCCTTGAAAACAGTTACATAACATGAGATCCTTGACAATATTTTATTTCAGTTTTGAGAAAACAACCTTGCTGTCTTTTTGGAAAATGCAAGAGATGAAGTATTGCTTAATCATTGTATAAAAACCAGTCCATACATCCTTGCAATGCACAATTTCTGTTCTCAGAATATTTTTTAGAGCCAGTGAGGGCTTTGGGGAAAGGAGATGCAGAGAGGATTTCATGCAGTGCAGCATTCAACATTACTCTATTTTTGTCATTCCGAATGGAAGAGCTTCCAGATTCAATGTCTGCCATCATTCTTTTTTGGTAAAATGAAATTTAACAAAGAAAGAGAAAGACTTTTCTTTTTTAAATCAAAAGTAAGGAGATAAAAGCAACTAAATGCTGTTAGGTAATAAAATAGCTTCAGAAAAATTCAGCTTGTGGGCTGGAAACTGGAACCTGTCATTGCAGTGGATATGAACAGGATCTCTCCACTGTGCATTTTAATCAAGTAATTTTGGAATAGATCTAAATGTTGAAATACACAAATAAAAGTGAAAGCAAAAACAAACAAGTATCTTGTAACTCCCTGGCAAAGTATTCTAGTTTTGAGGTAGTTAAAGAAACTTTCTGGAGTTACCCTTCTCTCAAATCCTTTTTCCCAACAAAAGAGGAAACAAAACAACAAAAAATAAGGAAGATGGAAAAGAGTTCCTGGGGTGTGGCAGGAAACACTTCGGTCTTCAATCCTTTTAATTTGCATCCCCAAGTCTTTAATTGCTGAATTTCTTTCCATGGAGCCAGTAGCATTATTCACTTGTGCTTTTATATTCCATGTACAGGAGACCCCTTTCATGTTCCCCTCTATTCCTGGGATAAAGAACGTTATACCTATTCTCTTAACAATGACACAGCTATGTTGAGGGTGCCAAAACAAGATGATTTCTACCTGAAACAGGTATGGAATGAGGTCATAGGATATCTCCCATAAACTTGGCTCAGTCCGGGAGAGGTGGAGCAGGGCCATTGAGAGTTACTTTGAATACCAATAGCAGCAGGCTAACTTCATAGCAAAACTGAATAGTTTGCCTGGGCGGGGGAGATGGGGCTAGCTAGCCCGTGACAGCGTAGAGGTGGCTCCCCTGGTAATGGTGCCTGTGTGAGAGCTTGGAGATGGGCTTGCTCCATGCCAGGGGACCATGCCTGCGCCACCTAACAATGGCCGTTAAGGAGGGCGGAAAATGCAGAGTGCTAGCAGGTGTAACCGACTGTGAGAGGAGACAGAAATGTGGTTACAGCATAGGATCCAGGCTGGGATTTAAACTAAAAGGTGGGTAGCCATGGACAGCAGGACCAGGAGGAACCAGGCGAGACCAAGTGGACCAAAAGGGGATGGAAGGACTCTCACTGGCCAGCCATGAAGAGGTGCCACATGGTTTTGGATTCAGAGCTAGAGATCACAGCGACACAGTTGAGGGAGGCCTGCCCAGCTGAGCATGGATTACTGGGAGGAATCAGGAGACATGAGCAGTGGATTCTGTTTGTTTGTTTGTTTGTTTGTTTCCTGAAAGGTGGCACTTCTGACTGGCATGCTCTGAGACTGACCTGACTGGGCAAAGGAGCAGACAGGACTGTGTGTGTTTATGGGCATCCGAAGGGAGTGGGACTTAACAGCAAAATTCTGCCATTACTCTAAACCTGTATAACTGTTAATTAAATAACCCCTTTTCTTTTTCACCAAACTCTGGCATTGAGAGCCACTGTTCTTATCTGCAATAAGCAATAGAAGCTAAAGCAGTAGACCCACAGGGTTTCTGTTCCAGTCTGGTGCCCAACATGAGGCTGATAATTGCCCATGGCAGACAGACCACCTCAGGTGCGGGACAGTGAGACTGCAGAATTCTCCTAGTCTCTGAGAATTTCTTAGCATGCTTTGTTAGGGCATTGACCATATAAACACACCTGGAAAGGTGAAAAGGAAATAGAACTGGGAAGGGATCAGAGAAGTGAAACTGTTTCATTGAAAATTTGTTTCTGAGCACTATTTTAGAATAATGGAATTGGGGTTGTGGACAATAGTTTGGGGTATATTTGGCCTTTACGTGGTCTGTATTTTCCTTGCTTTGGTTTCTTGCATGTACTGCTGGAACAATAAGAGCAGTTCTGGGCTGGCCCCTAAGGGAAACTCACTGGGTAGAATTTTAGAGGATTGAGAGATTTACTGCCATAATTCAATGTCTAAGTATCGCCTGTCTAAGGAGACCTTGATATATTACTGTAACACGGTTTGGCCTAAGTATATTTTGAATGGTGAGTAAAGGTGACCTGTGAATGGTTCCCTGAGTTACTGTACTCTTAAACAATTAAAACAGTAGTGCCAACAGTCAGAAAATCGGGAGAAACCCTGCTATCTTGAGGCATTTGTATTGTTGCCTAATAGCATTTTGTCGGACACAGAATTGCGTGAGTACAGAAATTAAATGTGGTCTCAACCCCGTCCCTGATAGTAGAACACAGGAAAAAAGCGATAATGAGGAGATGAGCCTAATTAATGCTCTGAGCCCAGGGGATAGAGGTTTGGAGGTGGGAGGGGCCACCGTGGCACCGCCCCTACGGGTGGGAGGGGCCTCCTCGATACAACCTCCTCCGGGAAATGCCCATGAAGTGGAGACTGCAGAGCCAACAGCTATGCCCCCCAGTGACAAGGAATGGGTCTCATCCCCACCCCGAACTCATCACGGCACCTTTTATAACCAGGGGGCCTCCAAATTTGGAGCAAGCCAATGCCCTCTGAGGCAATATCCTATAGGTAGAGTAAATGAGAAAAACCAGCCCGCTGGCTATTATTGGGCCCATACTCCATACTCCACTTCAGACTTACCGAATTGGAAGAGTTTCAACACCTCATATAGGGATGATCCTCGGAGAAGAGCAAATCATATTACCTCCATTTTTGCCACTCATCACCCTAACTGGGCAGATGTACGGGCTCTCTTAAGCATTTTGCTAGCAGCAGATGAGACACAGCTGGTTCTAAGTAGGGATGATCAAGAGGCCCAATGTCCCCACAGAGAGGATCACTAAGGGACCCTTGATCCAGCTGGGGCAACTCCTCGGATGGAGCCTAACGGACCTGTATAATAGTGGGGGCCTAGCCTCTTTGAGCAAGCAACAAAATCCAGAACAGCAGACCCACAGGGGTTCTGTTACATGCTTTCTGAATTTCACAAAGATGAAACAAAATGTATCTTACCCTATAAATGAGAATGCAGAGAACAGAAGAGCTTCACAGAAAGAAAAGAAAGGTGATGCAAGTTCGTAGACGGTCCACAATTGTTTCTGTGTAGCATTTACCTGCCAGAGGATGACCCCCAGCCCTGCTGCCTCTAGCTGGCCCAGCCTTCAGTGTCCCATCTTCCAATCCAGGGCAGGGGGATCTTGCCACAAGATCCTTACCTTACAAGCAAAGGCAGGGGAAGCAAATGAAAGACTTTATCATTGGCATTTGTAATATGAAATTTCTGTATCAGAGGCAGACTGCTGCAGTCTGTTGGGAACCTGATCACAGTTAAGGCCTCCTGATTAGATAAGGCTTCTCCATTAACTGGACCATGACACAGAAAAGAGTGGGAAGAACAAGCTTTTGGGAGATTGGAGTACACTTAAGCATTTCATCCAACTGGAACATGACTCAGCCTGTTGTGAAATGAAACTGAATGGAGGGGAAATGAAAGGGGGAAACAATACCAGAAGATCACTAGGTACTCTCTCAGGCCACATTCCCCTGCCCTGAGTGAGAGACCAGAGGCTCCGTCTTGGTGATCCTCGTGATAAAAGATTCCTGAAGGTCTTTCTTTTCTTGATATTTTAAAAGAGGTTTTTAACCAAATACCTATACTTTTCCTGCTTGTCCTTCCATATCTAGTTCAATTTTCCTGTTAAGCATTCCTCTGAAACTGTAGAATGTCAGTGGTCCAGTAACTTTTATACACCCAAAAGATATTGAGGAACCCCTCCAGGGGTGTCCAACCTGTGACCTGTGGGTTGCTTGTAGCCCAGGATGGCTATGAATGCGATCCAATGCAAAATCGTAAATTTACTTAAACCCCTTTTTTTTGCTCATCATTTTTTGTTAGTGTTTGCGTATTTAATCTGTGGCCCAAGACAACTCTTCTTCTAGTGTGGCCCAGAGACACCAAAAGGTTGGACACCCCTGCATCACTGGGAGGAAGAAAAAACTGGTTTAAGATGCTAGTGTATCTAAAGGTTTTTACTTCTTTTCCCTGCAGAGATAACAAAAGTCTTCTTTTGACTCATTGACAATGGCTTTTCTGTGCAGAAAAGAGAGGCATTTATAGGTTCCATCATTTTCCTTGGCAAGACATTGCTTGCATGAAGAAATTAAGCCCAAGTTATTCTTTAGTTTCAATGATTTTCTTTGAAAACAAAAGCTAATGGAAAAAATTCCCACCACAGCATAACTGAATCTGACAGTCATCCAACATTTAACTCCTATTACTGCCTTGCAAGCAGAGCTATATGAAAGACATGGAAAAAGACATTTCTATTAGCGAGTGTTTCCAAGTTGATGTCAAGAGGTAGGAAGACTTTAAGAACTCTGGAAAGCCGGAAGGAACCTTTCCCTCCCTCCCTCTTCTTCTCCCCGCTAAAAGAAAGAGGTGGGGGCCTAGTTAAAAGCCAGTGTTTAAAATTAAAGTTTGTAGGAGCTGATTATCTTACCTGAAGTATTAATTGGCAACTTAGAAAAGGAAGATTTATTTAAAAGACCCTGGACACAGTTGTGTCCTGTGTCCTGGGTCTCACTTCTGTTCTCTTCCGAAAGGAGCGACACTGAAGCTGTCTGTTCTCTGATAACCAGTGAAGACCTCTTACTGACTGTAGTTTGCATTTTAGTTGAGTGCTATTGTATTATCACATCACATGCAGTTTCTATACTTTTGTTTATATTAATCAAAAATCAAGAACCCCGTCAACTTTTGATACATAGTTTGCCTGGAGGATAGGCTGATTTTCTTGCTTTAGCCATTTGTTCAGCTAGAATGCTTCAAATATGGAGCCACAAATACCTTCCAAAACACATAGGAAATTCCAGACTAAGTTGTGAAAATAAACCTTCCATTGTATATTATGTTTTTGTTTTTTAATAGACTTAAATACAACTTAAGATATATAGAAACATAAGTAGAAACATAAAATACAATTTATCATATACAGAAACATAAGAGAATTTCTTCTTTAATTTTATGTTTCGATGCTTTTATATCAGGGGCCTTGCTGACCTGGAGGAACTGCCCCCTCAGAGTTCGTCAGGTTCTGGACTCAGTAAACAACTTGTCCATGAGTGTGCTTTCCAAACACAAACCACCCACTCCAGAGCTCACACTTCTTCTGTGGGGTTATCACACCATGGACCATTGTCCACCTGCCCTCACACCAATGCAGGTACTAGATAACCAGGGCATTCTTTGCCCAGAGCCCACTGAAGCCATTCAGACTAAAAATCCTAAGCCTCCTAAACCTGTCTCACCTGTTCCTTCATATGAAAATTATAATAAGGGCTCTTACTCACAGTTTCCCCCTTTCTCTATGCCTTCTGATTGACTCCAGTGTTTTCTTGTGTGATGTCCCATGGCATGGTGCCATGCCATCTCCTCTTGGGAACAGTAAGTAGCAAACTATCGTTCAATGGCAATCAGCTCCTGGTCTGTTGGCTTTGCTATATCTAAATAATAATAAGACTTATATTTTGAAATATTCCTCCACAGTCCATCAGGACCCCCAATTTTTCACATTATTAACACCTTATATTAGTGTGGTACATATTTTTTACAATTGATGAGTTTATATTAATAGATTACTATTTACTAGAGTCTATAGTTTGCATCAGGGCTCACTCTGTTTTGTGCAATTGGTTTGGACATATGTAAAATAACATCAATCCATCATCACTGACTCATAGAGAGCTCTGTTACTGTCCTAAAAACCCTCTGTTCTCTGCTCGTTCATCTCTCCCTCTCTTCTAATCCCTGGAAGCCATGATCTTTTCACCGTCTTATAGTTTTGCTTTTCCAAAATGTCACATAGTAGGTAGCCTTTTTGGATTAGCTTTTTTCACTTAGCAATATGCACTTAGGTTTCCTCCATGTCATTTTGTGGATGTTTTAACTGCTAAATAATATTCCATTATCTGGATGTACCAGTGTTTATTCATTCACCTGTTGTGGGAAATCTTGGTTGTTTCTATGTTGTGGCAATTATAAACTAAGGTGTTATAATCATCCTTGTGCAAATTTTTCTGTGTATATAGTTTTCACCTTGTTGGGTAAATGCCAGAGAGTGCAGTTTCTGAATTATATGGTAAGAATATGTTCAGTTGTATGAGAAACTGCCAAACTACCTTCCAAAATGTCTGTTCCAATTTGCATTTCCACCAGCAATAAATGAGAGTTCATGTTGCTTCACATCCTCACCAGCATTTGGGGTTAGTGTTTTGGATTTTAGCCATACAAATAGATGTATAATAGTATCTCAATGTTCTTCTAATTCACAATTCCCTGATGATATATAATGTGAAACATTTTCACATGCTTGTTTGCCATCTGTATATCAGTTTTTGATAAGGTATCTTATTGGATCTTTTGCCCATTTTTAAAATTTGGTCATTTATCTATTTATTATTGTTTCTGAAGTTCTTTGTATATTTTAGATATAAGTAAGTTATTAAATGAATATCCTGCAAATATTTACTCTCTGAGACTTGTCTTTTCATTCTCTTAGCAGTGTCTGTCACAGCAGAAGTTTTTAATTTTCATGGAGTTTTAAATTAGACTTGCATTCATGGTCTGTCTTTTTTTTAAATCTGAAAAGTCACAGCCAAATGCAAGATCATCTAGTTTTCCTCTGTTTTATGAGTTTTACAGTCATGTGTCCAACATTTGTGTTTATCTTCCATTTTCAGTTAATTTTTGTGAAAGACGTGAAGTCTGTGCTTAGATTCATTTTTGGGCACTTGGATATTCAATTGTTACTGCACAATTTGTTGAAAAGCCTTTCTTTCCATTGACTTTCCTTTGTTTGTCAAAAATTAGTTGAATATATGTGCACATTTGTGTGGGTCTATTTCTGGGCTCTTTATTGTGTTCAGTTGATCTATGCATCTATTTTTCTGTACACCAATACCATCTTGATTATTGTGACTTTATAGTAAGTTTGTTTTTTTTTTTAATTGTGTTGATTATTCTGGGTGTTTCAACATTACATACAAACTGTAAAAGTTTTCTGTCAATATTCGGAAAATAACTTTCTGGGACTTTAATTGAGATTTCATTGAATCAATTATCAAGTTGGAAAGAACTTAGATATTGACAATATCGCGTCTTCTTGTTCATGAACTTAAAATATTTTTCTATTTAGATCTTCTTTGCTTTCTTTCATCAGAATTTTGTAGTTTTCCTCTTATAGATCTTGTACATATTTTGTTACATTTATATCTAATTATTTCTTTTTAATACTAATGTAAATGTTATTGTGTTACTGAATTTCAAATTCCAGTTCTTTATTGCTGGTATATAGGAAAGAGATTGACTTTCATATATTAACCGTGTATCTTCAGATATTGCTATAATTACTTCTTAGTTTCAGGATTTAAAAAAAAATCTTTGGCATTTTCTGTATAGGCAATTATGTCATCTTTGAACCAACTCAGTTTTGTTTTTTTCCTTCTTAATCTGTATACTTTATATTTTCTTTTCTTGACATTGCATTAGTTAGAACTTCCATTATGATGTAGAATGGGAGTAGTAACAGCAGATAGCCTTGCCTTATTTTTTATCTTAATAGGAAAATAGCATTTCTTACTGTTAAATATAATATTAGCTATAGATTTTTGTAGAAGTTCTTTATCAAGTTGAAGTTCCCATTTATTCCTAGTTTTCTGATAGTTTTTATAATGAATGGATGTTGAATTTTGTCAAATTATTTAACCTTTTGATAGATGGATCACAACAGTCTATTTCACTTGAACCAGTCCTCATATCTGAGACAAATCCAACTTGGCTGTGGTGTATAATTGTTTAAAAATTGTTGAATTTGTTTTGCTAAATATTTTGTTGAGAATTTTTGCATCTCTATTCATGAAAGATATTTGTCTGTAGTTTTACTTTCTAGTAATGCCTTTGTCTGGTTTTAGTATTAGAATAGTGCTAGTATCTTAGAATAACTTAGGAAGTGCATATTATTTTAACTATAGCCAAGGATATCCATCAGTAGGGCATACCATCAATAGGGGATAGTCTTTGGGTTTTATTTCTATTAATAACAATGTGTTCATACGTCACTGTCCATCTTTCCTCCTTCAGGACCCCTTACCTCCAAATTAGAGATTGTTGAGGAGATTTTATCATTCTCCAGCAGTTTAAAGCTGAGGGTAAGTTTGTGGTAGGTTTGTGGAAAACTGATGAATTGGTATGATGGAGTAAACTCATGTCTTCATTGTCCTGAGCACCCAGCTCTAAGATCCAGGAAAGGCACTGGGGTGCTACTATGACTTACTTAAATAGCTGCTGGCTCAAAAGATCAGGCATGAGAGACAACTGGCCACGAAAATAGAATGAAAAGCAAAATTGTTTACTAAACACATAGTATTATGCATTCAAATACAGTTAGCTTGTTGAAGGCTGTAAGAGCAAGTGTTCTCGCGCGAAGCGCTAAAGGCTGTTCCTACTGTAACCTGGAATAGAGGTGTCAGGGCCCTGGACTAGAAGCCAGGAGAGGTACAAAAACCAGGGAGGCAGGAGTCAAGGCTCAGTGAGAAGACAGGGGAGGAGTGGACAGTTCTGTTCTCTAACTTAACCTTGAATTCTACATTTTTGTTGAATGAACTTTGGTTTTAAAATCTGTCTTTGAAGCCAGTCATCTAAGAACTTCTAATTTATCCTTTGAAACAAACTAACAAACATCAAGAAATAGGTTTTTATGTGCTATATTTAGTGCCTATTACATGCCATTTATTTCCTATTCTATATCTTCCTGTTCCTTCTCCCATTCTTCGTATTAAAATGTGTTGTCATCCTAAATTGCTGCCTAGTTGCCACAGATTCTAATATCTAGGTTGTTGGGATCAAGAGTGCAATGGTGAGCCAGAGATTTATGTTCTATGAACCTAGCAGTTTGAGTATATATGAATAATCTGAATAGCAGCATTTATTATAAGTCATTTACCAACTACTAAGGCTGATTTTAGTGACCATGGTAGATAAGTGTGTGTGTGTGTGTGTGTGTGTGTGTGTATCCATGGAGAAAGAAACTTCAGCTCTCTATTATTTATTCAAAATATGCCTTTAAAGTGCTTTTGGAGTGGCTTACATTAAAAAGCATTCCCACAATGGCCTTTTGCCACTCTTGGTTGTCACTGGAGCTCTTGGCTGTGTTTTCTTTTCCAGCCCAAGCAAGGCAGCTTCTTGATTAGGGCTGGCACTGAATAAGATTAAGATATTGTCAGTGTGACCACACCAAAGACCCTCTTTCCCTTTGGGTCTGAGAACTTCCAATCCTTATTTAAAAAATACCTACCAATAAGCTCATACCTCAGAGCTTTCTTCAATACAATATCCTTGCAGAAAAGTTAACCTCTTAAGAGTCAAGAAAAAAGGCTGACCTGGTATAAATATATCTTTTTCAAAGGTTTGATCCCACCAAACCTTTACATTAGAATAAGCCTCTAATGTAAAATCACATCCCACAGCAAATGATAAATACCACTCTAGAATTATTATTATTTATTGGCTATTTTAGAGTTATCAGGAGTATCTTGTAGTACCTCAAGTACCCTTACAGGGGTGGGTACCTACTCTATCCCCTCAATCACAAGGTCAGTCCTGCTATTTAGATCTTGGTAACATAATCAAATGACTCAAACACTCTCTTCTTTGAAAATTGTAGAATATTATTCCCTAATAAATATGTCAAATTTTGTTATATTTTTTTGAAATAAATAGGGTACATGGAGTTACCCTGAGAAAGAACACATACCGATTTGGAAATAATTGCCTTATTACAATACAAACTTGCAGAGATTATTCAGCCCATCTTATTTTCCTGTTATCATTTAATGAGCACATCTGAACAATTATATCAAATGCTTAACTGTAATCGTTTTTACCGACAATTGGAAACAACCCTTTAAAAAGCAGAATGTCAGACCCATTAAGCTTGAATGTGAAAAGTAGTGCAGGCATCATGTAAGATGCACTATTTGTATAATGATTATGTTAACTAGTAAAATAAACAATCTAACCATATGGGAACATTGTTTTGCAACACAGTGTAAAGAATAACATGAAATGATTTAGTGCTATTGTGTTAGTGCAATTTGGAAATATATGTGACTATTTAGATTTCACAGTAAGTTGGGCCTCAAGATGAAAAGTGATCCTGCAACACCAATTTGTATTATTACCATCATTCATTTTCATTAAGAAGAGTGTGTGGGTAAATTTCATTGTGTACTACTGTGGACACAATTGTTACTAAACCGTAAGGCTATATTCCATTTGTCACATTTAAATCTAATTCTATACAACTCAGTCCAATACTTTTGGAAATATTGAGAGGGCAATAATTACCTACTGCTTTATAGCATATGGGAATAAGAAACATGAACCTTGTATTAAGCTCAAAAGTTTGCATTATACCAAAAAATAGATTACTCTCTATAACTGTATTTTATTCATTTAATGAAGAAAGGGAGAGATGAAAAAAGAAAGGGAAGGAGAAAGTAAGGAAGGAAAAGAGGTACAGAGGAAGGATGAAAGGAATTACTATTGTTACCCAAGATCCCCAAAGGGCAATGGCTATAGACAAGAATTAGCAATGGTGTTAGTGCCACAACACCTAAACCACCTTGCAACCCTCTGGGAAGATGCTACCATCACTAAGTAGCTCTTCCTCTGAACAGTGTACTGCATAGAGAAGGTTAGAAATTCTTTGTAAGTGCCCTTCCCAGGTCCTTTTTCTCTTCCTAATGGACCAGGATAACTATCACTCAACAAATGCCAAGGAGGTGTTGAATAAAATTGAGAAAATGTGGTCTGATACAGATTCAGACTCTTTTTTATATGTTACCCTTACAGTCATCCTAGAGGTTATATTAATGGATCTCATCATAAAGATGAGGAAGCGATGATGTAGTATTTGAGTGATGTATTTAGACTGGATCATTAATCTCCTCCTAAAGCCAAATCCAGAGTTCTTCCCACCACATAGACAGCTATCCAATGAAAAAATTTAATTTCCTCTGGCTCCTTGATATCATTAGTAAATAACTGTTTTTCCACACTTTATTTCATTTATATGGTCAGAAGTATCACACGTTCCTCCCATCAGGAGAGACAGTGTACCTAAATCCTAGGACCCTGAGAACAAAAAGGTAACTGGCAGTTGTAGGAGAAGAGAGGCATGGGAACTTAGTTCTGCCTCCTTTTTTCTTTCATGGGTGTACTTAATGCAAATACAGGTTTACTCTACTAGTTAGGCTAATGGCATTCCTGAACTCCCATGGAAGACTTGACCTCAATCCCACCCAAATATTCATTTTGACAGTTGCCCTCCCATAATTATAAAAAGTAGCTTTCAACTTGAGATCGAGGGAATATGCAGGAGCACCTGGGGTTTCAATCATCCCAGCTGACTGGAACTTTTTTCAATTACTTGGATTACATTAACTATTCCACATATATTTTCCCATGGTCCCTCAAAAACTATGTTTTGTGTAATATTATCTGAGAATCACATGCAGTGCTCTGTGGGAAAAAAATGTGTGCCATTATCAAATGAATGTGAGCAACACAATGTATTCTACCTTCCCCTTTCAGTTGCATTATGTATTTAGCATTTTCAAGGCTCTGAGAATTACTGAAGAAAATAACTCTGTTTACTTCAAAGTTTGCTAGGTATAGATGACAGCATTAAACCTTTCTTCATGGATCACTGTCAACTTCCCCTGGGGCTGTTGTACTCTGACACAGTGTGCAGCAAAGCTCTAAGGTTTGTAGCAAATGTTCTGGAGTCTTTGTTTGTCAGACCCCCAACTCCTAATTACATAAAGTTCCACTAAGCCAATAACAGAAGAGCTCTGCCAACTCTCCTGAAGGATGGATAGACAGGTTTGCTATGTTTTCACCTTCATTTTAAACTAGAGTGCTGACAGTAATGTTTTCTCCAGGCTGTGTAGCACCCCAGCCACAGAACTCTATACCTTCCATGAGGTCGGTATTCATATAAGTATCCCACCCCCAAGGAGAGGCCTGCATATAAAGGTGGCTGACTTAACGCCAGATACCCCAAGAAACTCAGGCCTGCTCCAGGAGTCCTCATACCCCAGGGGATCAAACACCAGCTACAGCTACCTTTTACTTACCAATTAGGGTAATTACCAATAACCCTAAAACTATGTAAAGAAATGAGAGTTTAGGGTTTTACCATAGTCTCCCACAGTCAAAGAAATGGGGGAAATGCCTGTTAGGTGTTCTAAAAGCAGTGCTCTGAACAAGTTTGTTTTGGTTACACTTCGTAAAAGAAAAGAGGTGATTGTGAACATTTGTGGGTTTTTTTTCCCCTTTTCATTAAAATTTTTTTTATTGTTGTTCAAGTACAGTTTTGTCCATTTTCCCCCCACCACTCTCCCCTCCCTCAACCCCACCCCCTCTTGACTTTGTCCCTGAGTCCCCCATATATGTTCCATGACCACCCTTCCCCTGTTTCCCCCCATCTTTCCCTCCCCCTCTCCTCTGTGAACATTTGTTTTGAAAAATCATCCCAGACCAGCCTCAATTTCAACCTTCTGGAGAGTGATTTCTGATCTAGACAAAATACCATTGCTGCCACTGGCCTCTTGTGGAGCAGAGTTCCTAATGGGTGCCCCATCCTCTGTTGCCAGGTGTCAAAACTATATGTCTTTTGAAGCAATCTTTCAGACATCAAATATTTTCTGTTTGAGACCTGCTCATTTGTCCCAACTGAGCAATGGAGAACTTTCAGAAACCCAAGAACTTTTGGCACTCACCTTTGTCTGAGGCACAGACAGCTTTTATAATATTAAGGGATTTTATCTCCTGTGTCAAACCACCCAATCAATTCACTTGGAAGGCATACTTAAGGGACCAAGTTCTTTGCAACTGGATCTAATTATATGATTGGGAGAAGTGGTTGGCCAAGGGTTCACCTTAGGTGACTTGTTTTATAAATAAAATGTGACTGGAAACCTTAGTCTTAGAAATGACACAATGCAAGAGGATGTGGAACAACAGACAGACACCTCTGATTGCCTGGGCTGCTCTTTGAGGGAGCTCTTAACATTCTGAAACTAAGCAAATGACTAAACTCTAAGTATGACCTAAATTGACAAGCTTCAGTTTGGATTGGCATCAAAACAAAAGAGTACTGGCTTGGGAAACATTAATAAATCATGCCTACACTTTCTCTTTGTATTTCCAAAGGACTTGGCAGTTATATTTTTGAGTTGCTCATTATGGAAGCTCATTGAGTTAACAGCAATGGTATTATCAGCCAACAATTTTAAGCATGTATGCATTTTCAGTTGTTCCAAGCCATTTGGATGAGTTAGCTTAACTAATCTCCATACCCCTATGAAATAGATACTATGGAAAAATAGAGTTGAGATACCAAAGATCAACATGTACTGGTAGCTATTGCTGTCTCATAAACTGTCAGATGGGTGGGCTCCAGTTTTGGCTAGGCACCATATGCATCTTGTCAGATGAGGGTCAAGTATACAGTTCTTTTGAACTTGGCTAGGCTTTCTGACTTGTTTGGAGCTGATCGGCTCTCAGATGATCTTGGTTGTAGCATTTGGAATTCCCTCCATGTGTGAGTCATTCTTCAACCAAGCTGGTATGGAGCTATTCACATGAAGGAGGCAGGTGAAGGACAGGTTGACTTTTTTGAAGTCTAGTCTTAGAGCTATAAAACCATTACTCTGACACATATTTTGGTCAAGACAAGTTACAGAGCCAATACAGATTCAAGGATGGAAAAATAAACTTCACCTCTTATTAAGAAGATATGCGAGTTATAGCAGATAATTATGGGAAAGAATCAAAACTCATGAGGAAATTGAAATTATAGTATAGTGAACATTCACATACCTACTACTTTGATTTTATAGTTAATATTTTATTTTATATATTTGCTTTATCACATTATCTGTTGATCTATTTTCTATCCATACAGTACTCATCTTTTTAAAAGAATATTTTGAAGTTACATACACTTTCTTACAAATACATCATTAACTAAAGATCCATATTTATCCTAGCTCTTTTTTATTCTTTTGAAGATTTACAATGGATTGCACAATTCATAAGTGTACTATTACATGATTCTCAACAAATATCTTGACCTGTACAACTTAAAGTCTTATAAAGGGGCAAGTAATTCATCACCCCAGAAATATCTTTCAGCTTCCTTCTGCTAAATTCTACTCCTACAACCCAAGAGCCAACCGCTATTCGGGTTTTTTCATCATAGATTAGTTTTCCCTGTTCCAGTAACAGATGGAATCATACAGCTTCTCCCATTCAGCATGTTTCTGAGGTCTAGCCACATAAGTGTGTATCAGCAGTTTGCACATTTTTATCACAAAGTAATATTCCATTTATATATATACGTATATCAATGTTTCCCATTTTTTGTGCATTTTCCTGTTGGACACATAAGCTATGTTTTTAGACTAAAACCTATTAATAGTAAAGCTTACATGTGGTTCTTATATAAGTGTTTTTATGGATATATGCATTTACTTTCTTTGAATTAAATAATTAGGAGTAGAAGTATAGGTCTTAAGATAGACAAATGTTTAGATATTTTTGACTTTAATGAGGTATACTTGATATGTGAAAAACTATATATTTAAAGGGTAATGTTTGAGAAATATATATACATATATACATAATACACACACTGACAATGTGAGTGAATTGTACATTACATATACTACCTTTGTATTCTCACATATGTGTTTTGTAAATTGTTTCCCAGATCATAGTTTTACTTTCTTTTTTGTGAATATATATTTTGAAGGCAAGTATTTTACATTTGATGAAGTCAAAATTACTTTTTGTATGTATTTTGAGCATTTCATGTCCTATTTAAGAAATCTTTGTCAAAGACAAGATTATTATAATTACCTCCTGTTTTCTTCTTGAACTTTTGTAGTTTTAACTTGTCCCTGTACATGTAAGATCCATTTCGAGTTATTTCTTTTTTATATTGCATTAGGTAAAGGTTGAGATTCTTTTGCATATGACTAATTGTTCTAGCAGAGTTTGATGTAAATATTATTGTTCACCATTTAATTTATTTGACTGCTTTGTCAGAGACCAGATCACATGTGTGGGTCTTTTTCTGGATTGTTTATTCCATTCCCTTGATTTATATGTATATCTTTTTGCCATTATCATACTGTATTGATGATTGTAGTTTTAAAATAAATTTAAAAGCCAGTATTATAGGTTCTCTATATTTATTCTGCTACTCAAAAATGTTTTAATTATACCAGATAATTTGCATTTCTATATAAACTTTAGAATTAGCTTGTCATTTTGTACAGAAAAACTTGCTGTCATTTTGATAGAAATAACATTGAATCCATAGACATATAGATCAATTTGGAGGAGAAGTAATTAAAATATGGATTCTTCTGATCCTTGATTAAAATATATCTCTTCATTTATTTGTCTTCTACAATTTCTTTAAGAAATATTTCATAACTTTCAGTGTACTAGTCTTGTACAGAATTTTCAAATTCATCCATAATTATTTCATAATTTTAATTATATTGCAATGTAATTATTTTTAAATTTAACTTTCTGTTTATCCATTTGCAGAATATGTAAGTATGACACTAACTTCATATCCTGCAATCTTGCTAAAGTCAATTACTATTTCTAGTACTTTTCTTAACTTCAGTATTTTCTAGATATAAGATCATCCCATCTGCAAATAAAGACAATTTTACTGCTGCTTTCTCTTCTGTATGACTTTAATATCTATGGTTAGGAACTCTGGGAGTACAGTATGTTGTACAGAAGTGGTGAGAGCAGAAATTGTCACACTCACATTCTTACAGGGTAACTATGCATTAATTTATCATTGAATGTGATGATAGCTATAGGACTTTCATGGATTATCAGGTTGAGGGAGTTCCATTTTATTCCTAGTTTTCTTCACAAATTTATGCTAGTTTGTCAAAAATCTTTTTTTCTGTATAAATTAAGATGATCATATGGTTTTAATTTTTATTTAAAAAATTTTATTTCATTTTAATTTTATTTAATTTTATTTTTTGTATTTTTTTATTGTTGTTCAAGTACAGTTGTCTCCATTTTCCCACCACCATTTTCCCCTGCCCCACCCATCCCCACCTACCACCCTAGATCCTTCCCCCTTTGGCTTTGTCCATGGGTCTTTTATACATGTTCTTTGACTCCCTTCCTTTTCTTTCCCTCATTATCACCCTCTTCCCTCACTTCTGGATACTGTCAGTTTTCTCTTTATTTCAATGTCTCTGGTTATTTTGCTCACTTGTTTGTTTGGTTGATTGGTTTTAATTTTTAAATTAAAATAATTAATTGATTTTCAAATTATAGGCCAGTCTTAAGTTTCTGGGAGAACTTATACTTGGTCATGATACATTAATAACTGGATTTAATTTCTAACTTTTTCTAAATTTAAATAAAATTTATTATATATATGTGTGTGTATATATATGTATATATATTTGTATATATATAAAACACATATATGGGGGGAGAGAGATTTAATTTCTAAATTTTGGGTGGGAGAGAGAAATGTTACCTCTATGTTTAGGAAAATGCTAGCTTCTAATTTTCTTTTTAGATAAACTTCTTATCTAGTTTTGGTGCTTGAGTAATCCAGGTCTCATAAAATGAGGCCTCTTATATATTCTTCTGATATCAATTATGTAAAATTGATATTTTATGTTGCTTAAATGCTTGAATTCACCAGTGAAACCATATAAGCCATTTTTTTCTAGAAATGCCTTCATTACAAAATCTATTTCTTTATAGATACAGGGCCTTTCAGATCATCTACAGTTTTTGTTCATTATGGAATTATATGTATTTCAAGGAAATTATCCTTTTTGCTTAACTTGTTAAATTTATTGGCATAAATTTGATCATACTACTTCTTATAATGCTATTAATATCATAGGATATGTAATGAAGCCTGCTCTCTTATTACTCATATTTTAAATATTTCTATGCTCTGTTTTCTTGATTAGTCTGGCAAAGAATTTATCATTTTTATTAATTATCTGTTCTGAATTCAGTTTTCTCTTTCATATTTCATTGACTTCTTCCCTTACTTTTATTATTTTATGTGCTTATTTTGGATTTATTTTGCTCTTCCTTCCCTAGTCTTTTAAATTTGGAAATTAAGCCATTGGTTTGAGATGCTTATTATTCTCTTACATAAGTATTTTATAAACTTCTAATTAAGCACTGTGTAATTGGATACCACAATTTTTCACATGTTGTGTTGTCTATTTAATTTAGTTCAAAGTACTTTTTTAAACTTCTTTATCTTCAACCTCCCTTTTAAGCTATTTTATATGTTATAAAATATATTTAATATCCAATTATTTGGGATTTTCCATATCTATTTCTTTTCATGATTCACGACTTTATTCCATTGTAATCACAGCACACATTTTATATGATTTAAAAAGCTCTAATTGTGACTTCTTTTATAATCCAAGATATAGCTCAAGTGTGCATTAGAAAAGAATGTGTATTCTATTATGGAATGGCCTATTAATGCCAATTTAGTCAAGTTGTTTGGTAATGATGTTTAACTTTTCTATACTATTATGAGTTTTTTGCCTACATCTTTTATCAATTATTGAGAGAGAAGTATTGAAATCTTTAATTATGTTTTTACATATTTCCCATTCCTGACATTGTTCTTTCTTTTGTAAAGAACCAGATTTCTATTTGTACCAGTTTTTCTCTTTCTGAATGACTTCCTTTGACATTTCCTGAAATTATGTTTTTTTGGTGATAAATTATTTCCAATTTTCTGTGAAAAAAATCTTCAGGTTGTCTTTATTATGGAAAGGTATTTTTGCAAGGTATGGAATACTAGGTTAATATTTATTTGGTTTTTCATTCAGAACATTAAAGATATTATAGCATTACTTTTTTTTTCTTTTTGGGGGGCTTGTTTCTGTTTCTCTTGTTCCTTGACATATACTGTATCTTGATCCACTTTAAGATTTTCTCTTTATCTTTAAGATTTTATATTTACTTATTTGTCTTATTAATATTGAATTACAGGAACACTTTAAATATTCCAGATATCTAGCCTTTATAAGATACACTTTTAAAAAATATTTTCTTGGTCTTGGTATGTGTGTCTCTAAGTTGGTTGGAGCTTATGTCCTGTACACCTAAGTAAGGGTCACAGGTTTAATTCCCATCAGAGCACATGCCTACATTGCAGGCTCGGTCCTAGTCAGAGCACAGTGCAAGGGGAAACCAATGGATGTTTCTCTCTAGAATCATGATTTTCTCCCTCTCTTTTCCTCTCTCTAAAACTAATAAGCATATCCTCAGGTGAGGATAAAAAATATATGTTAAAAAATATTCTTAGTCCATGACATGAAAGTCCATGTTTTTCATAATGTATTTTGATGAGCACAAACTTTTAATTTTAATGAACTAAACTTTATCAGTGTTTTGTTATAATATTTATTGCTTTCCATGTCCTACCTAAGAATCTGTTTCTTCCTCCATGTCATGAAGGAATTCTGCATTTCTTTCTGAAGTCTTCATAATTTTAGTTTTTATATTTAGTTTTTAAAATAAAATTTAAATGAATTTTTTAAAAGTTGAACATGGATAAAAAATTATTTTTTTCCTATGGATATCCAGATTTCCCATCATCATTTTTAAATAGGTGTTTAATTTCTTTTGGCTTGCTTTGATGCCTTGGTTGAAAATCAAATGACTAGGTTTGTTTCTACTTTGGGAACTTATTTTGAGAATTTATATATTGATCTACTAATTTATTTGTTATTCCTCATGCCTGAAAAATCATATTATCTTGATTTTTATAGCTTTATATGTATTATCTTGAAGTCATATAGCATAAGAACTCCAGCTTATCATAGTGTTTTGCTACAGATTTTGAAAAGAATTTGTCAATTTCTATAAACACACAGCTGAATTAAGATCGGATAGCATTAAATCTATAAATCAAATTAGCTAAAAAAATGATAATTTCACAATATTTATTCTTCCAAATGATAAACATAATATATACCTCCTCAAATATTTTCTTTAATTTATCTAATCTACATTTGTCTTTGATTTTCAGTATAGAGTTCTTATACTTCTTTTGTAAAACATATTCCAAATTTATGAGTTTACACTATTGAAAATGGTATTATCTTTTTTCTATTAAATTTACTGAGGTGACATTGGTTAATAGCATCATATAGGTTTCAAGTGTACTATGATACATGATCTATATACTGCATTGTGTGCCTACCACCCAAAGTCATATCATCTTCCATTACCATATATTTGGCCCCCTTTACCCTTTACTACCCCCAACACCCTTCCTTCTGGTAACCACCATACTATTCTTTGTCTCTGAGTTTCACTTTTATATGCCAGATGAGTGAAATCATATGGTTCTTACCTTTTTCTGACTTATTTTGCTTAACAGAATATTCTTAAGGTCCATCCATGTTGTTGCAAATGATAGTATTTCATATTTCTTATGGTTGAGTAGGATTCCATTTTATATATAATTTATTTTATATATAAATATATATATTCTTTTTTTCAGTCCTCTATTGAGTGACTGTTTGTCTCCATGTCTTGCCCACCATGAATAATGCTGCAGTAAACATAAGGGTGCTTATATCTTTGCATAGGTGTGCTGAGATCTTATAGGTAGGTACCCATATCAGGGATTGCTAGGTCATATCGTAACTCTATTTTTAGTTTTTTAAAGAAACACCACACCATTTTCCATAGTGTTTGTACCAGCTTAAATTCCCACCAGCAGTGAATGAGGGTTCCTTTTTCCCCACAACCTCTCTAACACTTGTTATTACCTGTCTTGTTAATAATAGCCATCCTGACAGGTGTGAGATGGTATCTCATTGTAGTTTTGATTTGCATTTTCCAAATATCAAGTGAAGTTGATCATCTTTTTATATATATGGTGGCCATTTGTATGCCTTCTTGGGAGAAATGTCTGTTTAGGTCCCCTGCCCGTTTCTTAATTGGATTATTTGTTTGGTGTTGAGTTGTATGAGTTTATGTATGTATGTTTTAGCTATTCAGTTATAGCTATTCAAATTGTTGAGTTGTATGAGTTTATGTATAATGTTATGTGGATTTCACACTAGATTTAATCAGCTTTCTATTTATTTTCACTGGGAGTGTTAGTCAACTAAAAACATTACAGAACTAAAAGCAGATCTGGAAGGATATTTAAGAGTTATATTAAATGAATCAAAAAAGATAGAGTTAAAACTTGTTTTAAACCATTTCTATTACTTATCTAAGACCTAGTTTGAAATAGGTATTTGAAATCAATTGGAATAGATAGAGCTGGAATATCTTACCTTCCACTTATGTCCTATTATGTTTATCTCTATATGTTTTTTACTCAGTCTCTCTTTTTATTAATTTATGTTTTAGTTTATGTATTAGTATGACAACTTGCTTCTTTAAAGCTGCTAGAAATCCAGGCTCCATACAATTCTCTTTTTAAATATGTATTGAGAGATAAACATTAGCTTTTACAATAATGTTTTTAATGAAATATTATATTTCTATCAGCTGTATCTCTTATGTATGAACATAGTTTAATACTTTGTGTAGGAATTTTTTCTGGCATTTTCTGGAAATTTTCTATGTATTTTCCAAATCCCAAATCCTGTGAGAAATTATTCAACAAATAAGGAAAACAGGAAATTTATTATAATCTCTATTATGTAAGAGATTAAAACTTACACAACATAGGACGATTACCAGTTCAAGGGAATCTATTGACAAGTGGAAAGGAAGAAGAAAAAAGCTGACAGTCAAAGGCTAAGACCAATATTTTCTTGGATTAGAACAGTAACACATAGCAGGGGAGCCATCACTTTTTGATATGTCTCACTTGTAGTTGTTGCCATATTACGTATGGTTTCCTGGCTCTGGGTGCCACTAATGGGGAAGTGTTATTGCAAATAAAACACAAAGCATTACATTTATATGCATAGTACACTTTGCACAATTCCTGTGAGTAGTGGGTCCACAAACAGAGAGTTTTGGAAACAAGAAAAATGTCTTTAAAATAGCAATTTCATAATCAGGTTCTGTCAAGTGCTATTAACCTTGCTAGCTATGTTAAAGCTCTCTGTAAATAATTTAATAGAAGAAATTCAAAAAGAAAAAAATGATAATATTATGAGATATTTGATATGGGGTTAAAACCTTAGTTAAGAAAAGCAATAGTTATTTTAATTAAAAAAAAAGAAAACAGGATTAGAACAAGGTAGCAAAACCCAACATGAAGATACTCTGAGACACATTTAACAATACGACCAACTATAGCATAGAAAGAACCATTTTCTACATTTGAAATATTTGTCATGAAACAAAGATCAAGATTTGGGACAGGGCAATTAATACTTGCTTTTTTAAAAATTCATTTTAAGAATGATAAATTCTAATATTAAATATTTATAGTATTATCTTTTAACTTTTACAAAATTATCTTTGATATTAATATTCTTATATATTACTGCTTTTACTGTCAAAAGTATACATCATTTTCCATATTTCTAAATATTTTGAATATTTTTGCTTTTTAGTAGTTTGAACTATATTGAAATATATGTTAATAAACCATGTGCTTATAATATATTTACATATATATGTATAGAATTTTAAAAACCCCTCTGAGACCTTTAGTGAAATCCTACCACAAAAATATATGATGCCCTGTTTAATACGGTGGATGCTTGTTATGTTAAAACACATAGTTATAAAATATGAAAAGTAATATTAAGAATTCCTGAGAATTATAATTTCTCCTTAATAAATTCTCAAATTTAATATTAGGGATTTGGAAACTAAGTACAATTATTGAATTTACAGTTTTAGCCTTAAATATTGCAGGCTTCTCTGGGAAATGGAATCTAATATTTCTTAAACATTTTCAACCCTTAACCTGGGGTTCAGTTAATGACAGAGCAATGATTACCTCTTGCCGTATGTTTGTTTTGAGATATCACTCATATCAATTGTATGGATCAAACCAACTCAATAATTCAGGATAAGATTCTGAAGTCTCTAAAGCTTGCTATCTATGTGGATAACATTCCAGAATGTTTAATGGCATTATGTAGTGTTATTAGAGTGGTCAATGAGGCATTCATTTAACAATACCATGATTCAGTTTCATGACCACTTTGAAAAAGTGAAAGTAAATTGAGTGTTTCATGTTTTTACAGATAGTTGTTGATTTTTTTTTTTTTTTGGAATATTTACTAGATTATTGTCCTGGTAAAAATCAGGAAGTTAATTGTGCTATACTCTTTTTTTTTAGCTACATTTACACAAAAGAAAATCTATCATAGTTAAGATTATAATTTTTGAACATGAACAATATATGATATGAGATATTCTGATTTTGCAGAGTAGGGTGATAACTGCTACACTTACTATTTTATTAAGTCATTTATTTTCTCTCTGTGCAGATTCATTTTATACCTAGCATGATCATTTGTCTTCAGCCATGGCTGTTGTGGCTCAGTGGATTGAGTGCTGACCTGTGAATGAAAGCATCACCAGTTCAATTCCCAGTTAAGGCACATGCCTGGGTTGCAGGTCAGGACCTCAGTGAGGGGTTCGTGAGAGGCAACCACACATTGATGTTCCTCTCCCTCTCTTTCTCCCTCCCCTGCCCTCTCTCCAAAAATAAATAAAATCTTTAAAAAAATAATTTGTCTTCAAGGAAAACTTCATATTTTAAGGAAGCTTCTTCATAGGGGATGAGGCAAAGAGAAAGATGCAAAGTTTAAAGTAAAGGGAGTCAGAAGAAACTAGCAGACATTGTGGCTACAGTCAAGGGAAGGACGGTACTTCAAGAAAAACAAAGTGATCAACAATATATAATATCTAGAGATGCCAGTGAAGGAGAGGATTAAAACACAGCTATCAGAATAATCAAAGCATGGTTTGCTTAGAAATTAAAGTCATTGGTGTGATGGGGGTAGGAAAAGGACTGCTATAACTTCATTAACACAAAAAAAAAAAAGAATTCGGGGAAGTGGATATAATGTGTTTAAAGTTAACCTCCAAGATATTTAGCTGTGAAGAGGAGGTGACAGGATTTCTAAAGGAATGGAGAAGGTTCAGGTAATTTCTCTTGTCTAGTGTTCCTATCTATAGAGATGAGTCATCAATATTCACAATACATTCTCCACAGGCTTAGTATGGGATATGAGAGAATCTTTTTAAAGTGTTCCCTACATTATCATATAATAGTAATCACTTAAATTTTATTCAATATTCTTTTTAATTTTTGAAAATCTGCAGAATGAGAAGTGCTATTTCTTCTGTATATTATTTATTTCTCTGAATTAGTTTGTAGGCCCTTTGAATTTCTGGGAATTGTGAGTTCATACATTTGCCTATGTTTTCCTACTGGATTGTTTTTCTTTTGCTGATTACATTCAGAGGCTTTTTACAAAATATAGTTTATGTATTCCTCTGTCTCCCCACACTGCACAGTGGAAAACACTGTTCTTTGCATGCTTTTACATTTCCTTCCAACTTCACCACCACTTGTGTTTTCCTGAAATCAGTGGAATTGTCGTTCCAGATGATGATTATTTTCACATAAGCTTTTAAGTACTTAGAAATAGTTTCTTAGCTACTAAGTTTTACAGTCTTATTACATACCATATATTTAGGTTCTACAAATGAAATAAATTTCATTAGTCTGCTGTGCCCCCTTTGGCCCTTTTATTCTAAAGGTGACATTATTTCCTCTTCACCATGAAGTTTCTTTTTAAAATTTCTTTGATGATTTCATAATTTGCTTATCTTTTTACTCATTTGGTAGAACTCCTACAAGTCCTTCACCTCCTGCTGCTTATCCTCTTTCTTCTCTTTGGTTTGTTTTTAATGAATTCTATCTCAATTTTTCATGATGACTATTTCAAGGTTTTCCTTTTCTACTCTATTAATATTTTTTCCTTAGGATTAGTTTTATTGTTTGCATTTTATGCCTCTTTCTCAAGCTTTGATTCTTGTTTATAAATGTTTGTAGATAGGGCCTAAGTTGAAAATATTACTAGGAAGAATATATTTTCTCATTTCCAATGAGGATCCCAGGGAAGAAATGAAGTTTCACATTAAGAATGTCACATTTGGTGATTCTAGGAGACCAATGGGTTTCGAATAAAGTTGAAATTCACATATAGTTCCTCTTACCAGTTTGGACTTTCCCTATAACTCCCATGGTTTCATGTTAACTAAGACCATTCTCTAAGACCAAGAGTCTCTGGTGTCAGAGCTTCTGTTTTAAAAGGTTATATTATTTGCTTCATCCAGGAGGCAAATGCTGCTAATTATGTGTATTTTCTTGGTGGTTGTGATGTGGCACTGACTCAGCTACTCTTCCCGTGTGGCTACGGACAGATAAAAGGAAATCAGTATAAGTAACTAAATTGGGTAGTCTGATAATGATGTTTGTTTTGACATGTTCTGCTGAGCCTGCTGGGTGTCCAGGTGATAAACCCAGCCAGAAGGTGAAAATGTGCAAGAATTTGGGAACTGAGAGGACAGAAATTCAGCAGGGTGGAGAAGACAGTTGATAACATTAAAATAAAATTTTTCAAGCAAAAAAGAAACTGTAAAATGCAGTCTTTTAGCCCTGGCCAGGTGGCTCAGTTCACTGAAGTTACATCTCATACACAAAAAAGTGGTTGTGGGTTCCATCCTCATTCAAGGCACATACCGGAGACAAACAACCAATGTTGCTCTCTCACATTGATGCCTCTCTTTCCTTCTTTTTCTCTTCCTTTTTCTTTCTCCCACTCTCTCTAAAATAAATAAACAAATCCTTGAGTGAGGACTTTAAAAATGCATTCTTTTAGCAGAGGAAGAAATCAGGAAAAAATGTGATAAGCAATGTGGAAACAGAAGGAATTATCATAAAATTTAAAGTAAAGAAGAATGTCAAGTTAGAAAGATACATCTTACCCTTTAAAATTTTAGGTAAAAAGTAAAAATTTGAAACTAAATTATATAAATATTTGACTGTCTTCTTCCAAGATCTTATCTTTGTTTTTTGCTGTTCTTAAAGGATTTTGTTTCTTCTACCTTTTGCCATAAATATCTTTCCTCTATGTAGAAGAAGCTCAACAGAATGAAAGAAACATATAGATAGAAATGACCCCTTAAGTGTGTTCATCAAGCTGCAGTAGAGCAATCAAAATAGTGCAAATATTTACTAAATACTATGTACAAATGATAGTAATGAAACTGCCTGCACCATAGTTAAAAATAAGTATAAACATGAGAGCAGAGTTTGCAGCTCCTGTTCTGAGCAGTGAGTGACTGATAGGTAGTATAATCAGTTGATGTAGCATCAGAGGTTTAGCGTAAAGCCAGAGTGCAGAAAAATAAGTGAACATTGGCTATAGTAATAAAAAATAAAGGAGAAACATTGAAGTCAAAGAGAAAAGAAGGGATGATGATCACTGAAAGTGGTAAACAGAAGATCGGAGAAAAACTGGTCAGTGGGTTGAAAAGACCTCCTAGGTGAAAGAAATTATTCAAAGTTTTCTTTCTTTAGAAAGAAGATATATTTGTTTTAAGGTATGGAACAATTGATTTTCTCTGGAAGGTGTTGTTTCAGCCATATGTTATCCCTCTCTCATTCAAGGTCTCTTTCCAAGCCTCAAAAAATTTCATCACAATTTAAAAAGCAAAACAACAAAATATGATAAAACATTATTCTATTTTTTTATTTGTGAAGTTTCCTATGTCATCTAATTTATTGATATGCAAATTTAACTATTTTCCAGGTAGATCTGTTTAAAAGCATGGGAAAAACCCAGCAAGGCCATAAATTTCATGATACAAAAAACAACATTTATATATCCTGAACTTTTCACTGAAATCCCCACGGTGCTGTGACTCAGCTTGCCTGCTTCATTGGGCTTTCCCTCTGCATCCAAACCTTGTGGCAGGAGGTAGATGCAGATGACCCTACCAGCTGTCAGCAAAATTGAAACATGATGGTTCAGGTTCCTTCTTTTCCATCCTTCCAGATTCATTTTATCCCAGGGAATTAGTAGGTACTAAGAAATTTCCCTACCAAAGCAAAAAAGACTTTCACTAAGATTTTACTTGGTAAGAGGTTAAGGTATTAACTTTATCAGGAAGTGCTTCAAAGTCCAAAGAAATGAGCTGAAATTCACATTTATGACAAGCATCCCTTGAAATTCTATGGGCAGGACCTTGCCCTACAACCCTTCAACCTCATATGTTAAACGTCTGCTTTCTTTATCTCATATGATAAACAGCCAAGCATAGGTTTATACTTTTTAGAGGGACTATGACAACAAAAATTTATCTTTTGAGCTATATTTCCTTACCACCAAGTGAGCTAGAAATGAAAACTTGGCCCTGCTATTTAAAACTCAGTCCAATTAAAATGCTGTCTAGGACAAATTAAATTTGTTTCCTGTCATTGTGCTAAATTTTTCTTCTTTCTACTCATATTTGATATCAACTCACCTGAATTTCCATCCCCATTTGAATATCATATCTTTATTTCTGTGACTTTCTACCCAGTCCTATAATCTGTGACCCTGACTTTGTTTCTCATATGCAATTATATGGAATTACTCTTTTGAGGACTCTCCACCGGTTTGTTTCCTCATGGATGAGGTTTGTGTCTTCAAGCCAAATGTAACTCCTAAAACACCAATTTCCAGTTTGCCCAATTTTCTACAAAAATAGTTTTCCTCTGTGCCTTTTTGGAATCTCCACCTGAGTGCCTGCTTGCTTACATTACCCCTCAAAACATTTATACATATTCACATCTCTGTCCTGTCTTTTCTCATTTTCCAGAGCCCAATTCTGTCATGCATTTTTCCACATAGACCAATAATTCATTCTCATCATGATTACCAACCACTGCCGCCTTTCCAAAGCCAATGGTCAGTTTTCAGGACTTGTCTCACTTGTTTTAAACTGCACACGACCCAGCTGTTCACTCATTTCTCCTTGAAATATTATACTTTCTTCTCTTGGTTCCACTCATGGTTCTTTTCACCCTTAATTGATGTTTCTCAGTCTCCTTCACAAGTTTCTCCTCATATCTAAGTATTAATATCCCCAGGCCTCCTTTCTTTGAACTATTCTCTCCCCTAGGATGATTTCATTCAGTTTCATGTATATAATGGATTTTATATGAGACCAGTAACTCCCAAATTCACATCCATAGCCTAGAATTCTACTCTGAATGACTTTCTCCAACAATGCCGTCTTATGTAGCTAATAGACATCTCTAAGTTTGCTTCTCCAAAACTTAGTTTTTCACTTTTTAACCCACTCACAGCTCCCCAAAAATCTGTTCCTCTAGTGATTTCAACATTCCTCAGTCAGTGGACACTCCAAAATGACACCAAATCACTACCTCTGGAGTTTACCCAACTACATCTGCAATACATCTTTGGCTTTTTGTCATCCAATTTTGCTCCCTTGCAAGCTTGCTCCTATCTCAGCAGTAATTATAGAGAGAGCTCATGGAAATGCTTTGTGTTGGGCTTTTAAAAGCTGAAAAAAGAGCGTAGTCAATATTTTTAAAGTTCTAGTACTAATCCTAAGTCAGTCTTTTTCACATCTCTCATCCACACATCCACACAGCAGCTGCTTAACCCATGGTCATGCCTGCTTACATGAAACTTCAACAGTGTCCTACAATGGTGAGAACACTCGGTACAGCTTTGTGTTTCTGCAGTCATGAATGTTATGTTAGATACTTATAGTCAAATACTGGCTATAGAATGAAATGCCTTCATCTTTCATAACCTTTTTTGTCTTTATTTTAATAACAGTTCTGTCTACTTATAATTGTATAATTCTTATTCCAATTGTATAATTGTATAAATTCTTCTAGCTAATGGAGATAAAAGTTTATGTGCTATTATTTGTGATGGAGAAAGTGTTTGGCATTAGATTTGTCTCCCATTTTTTTTAATAGAAAGAAACACTTTCTGCTTTGAGTTGGCCCATTTCTTTTATCTGCTATCAATTAAAAAAAAATCACATCATTAATGACTTCAGATAAAACATTTCAATAAAGAGCCACATAAGAAGAGATTTCTATGACATTTTATAATTTAAGATATGTATTTAGTATTCTATTTCATAACTGTAGGAGAAAATGATCTTGCCAAGTGCCAGTTCTGTGTGATAGAGGAAAATCCTGGTAAACATTTGCCTCTTTGCAGTTATATACATTACTGCAAAATGCTGCAAAGTCAAGGGTCTACCCTTCTAAAGACATAGAAAACAACACACAGTGGGCAGTAATTCCATTTCTGGAATCACCACAGGTGTCATAACTTATCACCTTGCACACAAAGTAGCACAAAGAAAAGAAGTTTACCATTAGGCTTACCAGGGATGGTTACTGCTGGAGAGGGTTTGGTGAGGTAATCAATCCCTTTCCCTACCTTTGACAATGACTCCACATAAGCTATTTCCTGCAGATGACAATGTTCTCTATTTTAAATGTTTCCAGAGGGCAGACAGGTCTATGCTTCCTCAGGATAATCAGAAAGGATGCATTCATAATTTATCTTTGTTGCCAAGGGATAAAAACCTGGATAGATTTAACTATAAAATACCACAAGATTTTCAAGGAAAGAAGGGACTTATCCCTCTTAAAGCTAAATCCATTCTGCCTCCCAATCAACAGCAAGAATTAAAGATGTTGAAATATGGCCTAAATACAGCTAGAACAATAAATAGATACATTCAATTGCACCGTTGTAGTAGAGCCACACGTCTAATGCTATATAGTTTATTTGGCATGATTAGATATAGAAAACAGGAAAATACAGTTTCAATGTAGATATGTAACCATTTCTTTTTGTGTATTTGTTCCTGACACCTCTTCCTTTTTGGCTTGTAAGCCAAACTATCAGCCCATATAGTAATTTTAACCTACTTGTGAAAAACAAGGTGATACAAGGGTCCATCTGGTACAAATTTATTAAACATTTGTAGACTAGGAATTGGGCCCATTTATTGTTGTTTTATAAAAGGCTGCTTTACTTTCTTCTGTACCCTGCACAATATTTTGTTCACAGAGCATTGTCAGGCATGCAGACTGTTGCTAAGGCATTCCAAAAGCGAGAAAAGGGCAATACTTAGATTGATACAATATAATACATGGGTTGTTGATCAGCCACTAATTTCCTCTGTGTTGGCCTGAAAGGCCCCCACTTTATCTCAGAATAATCCAATTCAAAATACTCGGTTGTCTGGGCAACTCCTTAAATGGCTTTGACTTCTGTCTTCTTGGTGTTTATCAGCTTACTGTATCGCTAAAAGTGGAATGAAAGAAATTTTGTGCAAACTATTAATATTATTGAGTAGATGACAGCTCTTTCAGACCTTGATAGGTTGGCTAATGAAAATATAACTATTGGAAGTTAATGATTTTTCCTCTGTTAAGGTAGAGAGTAATTTGACGTATAGTCAACATTTAATATTTTCATTAAATAAATGAATAATAAATGCACAATTATTGTACAGTTGATACTCTTTTATTCTTAAATGGTAGGTTTTATTCAGTGGACTAGTTAATTAATTGTTTTGGCTGCTATTTAGAATGGGACAACACTGAATGAGCCAGACCCTTTAATTACACGTAGTTTAATAAATTATTTTTCCAAGAAGTTCTCTGCAAAGTTTAAGAATTTGGATATGGAAAAATATGAAATGATTTTGACTGTCCCATCTTACTCCTTTAAGACTTTCATTGCATAAGAGCTCTGAATATTTTTAAAGACAATAAGATGGGGTATCATGGTTTAGCCATGGCTAAGTAATGATTAAGACATCTAAAGTATTTTCACTGGGAAGAAATTCTGGCAACGATGACCACATTGATTATTTTTCTTATTTCTTCCCTCTAGTTCAGAGGTTTTTGCTTGTCTCCTGATTTATGGAGACTGAAAATAGAGAACCATTTCCCCTCAGTCTAAAGTTGCCTGACTCTGATACAAATTTCCTACCACTCTTTCTTTTTCTCTTTACACCAGCCACCCTAGCTTTTTTATATACTCACTGGGCATAATTCTCTCTTCCCACCTTGCCACCAGTATCCCTTCCTAAGAGACCTTTTCTACCCCCCCAGACTAACTCACACCTGTCATCACAGGCTGGCCTAGCACAGTGTGTTTCCATGCGAAAGCATTCTCTAAGATATCCTTTCATAGTTTTTACATCTGTGTATATACCGGCCAATTGGTTTCCACAATAGACTACAATTTTTATGAGAGAAGGACCAGCTCTATTTTCCTAATCGTTACTTTCCAGTTACCCCAGCACAGTGCCTGGCTTATTGAAGGCACTTAATAAATATTTACTGATTAAATAGAAATAATAAAGTAACTGATATTTAAAAGAGAAGCATTTTGATCTCCACTATCAGATCTGAAAAAGACATGTGATGGCTTTAGTAATAAATTGCTTATACAACAAGGGTAAGTTGGTAAAATATATGGGTTCCAGAAATCTTCTCAAGTGCCTCTATAGAAATGTTATCATTAGGGACTCTTTTAGCTTTAAGTTTATAAGTTTAAGTTTTAGCTTTAAGTTTAAGTTTTGTCCTAGTCTAAGACACAAAAGCATCTGGAAAGATTGACTAGCTACTAGGTGTTTTCACTTAAACAAGAACCAGTTCAATACTGTAATACCTGGCTCAGTATACCGGAGTTGTTACTTAACTTCCCCATGGAAGTCAATGAGGGCAAAGTAAGTCTGCACATTGAGAACATTTTATGCTACAAAAAGCTAATAAATGCCACGGAATGACACTGAAGCCTTTGCCATCGTCAGATGTGTGAGGCTTCTGGTGACCCAGATGACTGGGCTTTATGGATCATGTAAGGCAGAGTAAACAGGACCTTGAGCCATGGCAAAATGGGGATTTAGAATGAAAACCTTAAAAGAGCCTGGAACCTTTGTCAAACTACACCTTCTGTAAAAAAGTAAGCTGAAAAGAAATGTTCTTGCCAATGAAGGGAGATTCTTATGACATTAATCCATCTGGGTTTGGATCTGGAGAGAAAACTATATCTAAGAATTCATTTATGAGGGGGACACCCTCTCCCCTGCCAAAATAGAATTATCTTCTGGAGGGCAGGCCCCTTGTAGTATAGGCTTTCCCCACTAGGTGAGTGTTCTGTATTAGTGCACAAGGGGACCTTGCTGAGAGAGGCTGTGTTAGGCTTCAGTGAAATTTTTTTAAATTCATTTGCCAGTTTCATGATGGGTGATCTATGAGCTCATGTGCACACAACATGCTGAGTGTTCAACAGCTTTTGACCAGAAACAGTATGACCCCCATGTCACACCCTCCCTATTCACCTCATCTGGCCCTGAGCAACTTTCTTTTGACCCCCCTAATGAAAAGAAATCCTCAAAGGGAAACATTTTGCCAATGTGGAAGATGTGAAACATAAAACAGCAGAAGCACTAAAAGGCATTAAAATTGACAAGTACAAAAATTGTTTTGAGCACTGGAAAAAAAAGTCTCAATAAATGTATTGTATCAAATGGAGAGTATTTTGTAGGTGACTGAAGTTTAAACATGTAAGAATAAATACATAATTTTTTATTAATAAATTTTTGGGATCCCCCTTGTGTAACCACAGACTGTTTTTGTGTGGTTTTAAATTTTGATTTTTCATGACCTCTGATCAAAGCATATTCCTGGGCTGGAAGGCTGCAAAATATCAATAGATCTGCATGTTCAACTCAAAATAAGGATTTTCAGATAAAGGTCAGAATAGAATGAATACTTAATTCAATCTCTCTCTCTCTCTCTCTCTCTCTTTCTCTCTTTAATAAACACACACACATTTGCACATGCAAGGAAACAAACCATCATGAGTTAGAGAAGAAAAAAAACAGCAGTAGAGTTATATCTTCACTTTACCTAACTAAGAGATTCAGCCATTAAAACTATGCGATACTAAATAAAAAATAATTATAATGAAATGTTTGAAACCATTAATGGGAAAATAAGATATATGAGCAAGGCCCAATTTATTATAAAAAATAACCAAGCCAACTAGGAATATACTAAAACACAACTTCTAGAAGTGAAACATTTACATTAGAAAGAAAACTTCAATGGATGAGTATATACAAAGTGGGTGTGGATGAAAAGAGAAGTAAAGTAGGAAACTGAAAGGAAGGCGTGAGGAACATCCACAAAATGCAGCTAGGAGAAGCAGAGAGATAAACAGAAAATAAAAATGTGTAGAAAACATTCATCTAATGGAAATTCTAGATAAAAGAAATTAGAAGACTAAAGGAGAGGGCATATTTAAAAAAATAAAAAGAGAAAAAAATCCTTAGTCCTCAGATCCAGAAAATCTAATAATTGCAATAAACAGAAACCGTACCTAGGTTCAGAAAATGAAAAGACATGGAGAGAGAGGGAGATCACCTACAAAGGAAAGGTTTACTGTTCTTGTCAACATATTGATAGACAGATGATGAAAGGATACTGTTCTTGTCAACATATTGATAGACAGATGATGAAAGGATTCTCTTCAATTGTACTGAGAGAAAATAGCTGTCAACCTAGAATTCCAATCACAATAAATCTTTTTTTCAAAAATAGTGAAATAAATAAAAACAGATCACCAAAAGACCACCTCTAAAGAAATTTGTGAAGAATGTAACTCAGGAGAATGTTGTGCAACCATGGATGAAATGTCTGATTTATAAGAAGGAATGTAGATACAACAGACAATGGTAAATGTACTATTTGCCTATTTACTAGGCAATTTTCTAATGTTTTATGTGTTTTAGTTCATTTAATTTTTACTACTGCACTGAGTTAAATCCTGTCATTAAACAAGTTTACCTTGTCTAAGAGTACGAAGCCTCGTAAGTGGCAAAGGGATTCAAAACAGGTGTAACCAATATTAAATTATAAAACAATAATAACAATGTCTACTCTGATTAAATAAACAGGTTACAACAAAGATATAGTGAAGTGGCAAGTCTGCTTAATAATATAAAGAACTATTGTTATAGGGAACAGCATGGATGAATCTCAAAAATAGTATGCTGGGTAAATGAAGTCACACAAATATGTGTATATGCTATATGATCAATGCCATTAATATAAACTCTAAGAAGGAAATCTAGTCTGTAGTTATAGAAAACAGATCCAGCACTTACCTGGGGCCAGGAATAGGGTGAGGATTGACTGGAAGGGAAACAAAGATACAGGGTTATGGGGATTTTCTATATATTGAGGGAAGTGATGGCTGTGTGCATTTGTCAAAACTCAAGCTATGCACTTAAATTTTATGTAAATTATACCTTAATAAAATGGTATAACAATGGTTCCCTAAATTACTACACCATCATACAGTTGAAATTGTTTTTCAATGGGCAGGGAAATGTGACAAAATCCCTAATGTTCAGGCATTTATGTATTTATACCATAAGGGCCACCAAAGAAATGAAACAAACTAATGATGCAGAGAAAGAAATTGGCTTAAAAATTCCTCCTTGATAGTAGAACACATGCACAAAAAGGAAATTATGAGAAGAGTCTCTTTAATACCCTAAACCCAGGAAACCCAGGATTGGCAGCAGGAATATTTTGCCCCTCCACCACCACCCTTGTTACTAGATTCCCCTAGAATAGGGTCCAAAGGGGCAACAGTGCAACCCTTGTATAAGGAAAGAATGTTCTACCCCTCAAAGACTTAACAGGGCAGCCGATTTGGCCAGGGTGCACCCCTACTCAGAGCAGGGCAACTCCCTTTGAAGCAATACCCTATAGGATGAATGAACTAAAAAGCCCAGCCTGCTCTCCACTGCTGGACCCACACTTCGTTTTCCACTTCAGGTTTACCGAATTACAGGAATTCTAACCCGTCATATAGGGAGGATCTTCAGAAAACAGTAGGTCTTATCATCTAAATTTTTGCCAGTCAACATCCAACTGGGCAGACATACAGGCTCTCTACAACATCCTGTTGATTGTAGATGAAAGAGGGTTAGTTATAGATAAGGCTAATAAAAAGGCTCATTGCCTCCAAGCAGGTAATTCCAATGGGACCCCCAACCTAGCTGAAACAATTCCCTTGACAGCACCACTGGGAACTGATAGCAGCAAACTGCCTTCCTAGAACATTACGAAAGGTACACAATGGAAGGGCTTAAGAAAGGGGTACCTAAACAAAAGAGCCCAAATATATCTTCAATAGAAACCAAATGAAGATCCTTCTGAATTTTTAGAAAGGTTCTATCAGGCCTATAGAAAGCACACTGATGCTGACCCACAGACACCAGAAAATGTCCAGATGGTAAACATGGCTTTTATTGGATAAAGTGCCCCAGATGTCAGGAAGATGTTCCAATGTTTAGACTGAACATTGGGAATGAATCCCTCCCAGCTGAGGGACGTAGACTCTAAATTTTATCATGGTTGGCAAGCAAGATAATAAAAAGTCATGTTTTTTCTATATGTCTTGCTGTCAACGTAAGTGGAGCACAGCTGACACACAGGACATTCTTTTTCTTTTTCTAAACTTTATGTTACAGTCTTATTTTTTGATAATTTTTAATGCTACCACCCAGGTTGGCCCTGGGACTCCCAAGGTGAAGTATTCCTTTTCACTACTCACCTTTCTCTCTTGCTCCCCACTGGCCCTAACTGCTCAGGGTTGTGCTCAAGCTGATAAGTTGTAGCCTATTCTCATTAGTGTCATGTCCATTATAAGCTAAAGATTTGGAAGGTGATCTGCTAAAATAATTGATAAAATTTAAGCATGGGGATTAGTTTTAAGGGTCATCTAATCTGAGCTTCCTAAATTCAATGGGAAAGGTTTTTAAGTCATTGATTACCAAGCTCTGCCTTCAGGTTATCACAGCACTTCTTTACAGACAAGCTATGGGGATCAAAAACTTAACCTAACCACCTTGCTTTATCTGTAAATATAACTAAGAACCAGTGAAACCACAGTGTCAGTTCAACATTGCATAGTTGCCCAGTAATTTCTGCAAAAAAATTCTACCCCCTAATTCATTAAGGGTTAATTACTGTAAATCCAGGACTTTGCAATGTTATTTGCTTATGAATGCATATATTAAAAAGGTAAAAGAGGATTATTTTTTTACTCTTAGCTGTAGCCTTGAATGGTCTAGGGGGATCCTGGGAGGGAACAACATTTCTGACAGCTTCTCTCTGTGCCACATCATTAGATAGTTCGCACCACAGAGTGCCTCCCAGTTGCATTTCCAGCCCCAGACTCTGTCCTCTCATAGATGCCAAGAAATCCGGTTCAAGTTCTCAGAGTGAAACCCTTCTTCCATGTCTGAGGCATAGCCCTCCAAAATCTATCTAAAAAATATTCTTGGGTTTTTACTTTAAAATACATTTTGGGCCCAGAGTCACAGACTCATTCTCCTTTACAAGGCCTTGCTAACCTAAAAACAAAAAACCAAAATGAGAGATAACAAATGTTTATTTGAGATTAAAAATAATGGCGATTCAGGGGTATAGATTCAGTCAAAACCCAATTATGTCCCAAATATGGAATGAAGGCAAGTAGTTTTCATGAAGAAGGGAAGGAAAGTGATTATGCAAGTAGAAGAAAAGAATTTCTATCTGTGTAAAGCTAAAATTACTCCTTAGCTATACATGGCTGGTTACTAATTCCAAAGAATTTCCAAAATCATCAGTTCTTGTGGTCAGAAGGTTGGCCCTCCTGCTAACTATACAAACAGTTGTTTGTAAGACAAGGTTTGGTTGGCCCAGTGCCTAGGTGAGTTTGCCCAGTTCAAACATTTAAGGAGTAAATGTTCAAGGAGTTAGATATGCAAGGTCTTTCCTCTGGAATGGCAGCTTTGACTCCATTTTGAAATACCTCTGTTTATATCCATTTTCTCAGGCTGGATATGTGATGATCTGACACTTAAGATAATGGGAGTATTTGGCATACTTCTAGTATACTCCAAATTTGAGTATTTCAGAAAGGCTATTATCTCTTTTATCCATGCAACCCATGTGATGCTTAACACAGGATCATTTATACAGGGAAAAGCATAAGCTGGTGGGTAACGAGCCTGGGGCTGAATGATTCCTCATTGGACCTTTTACCTTTAGGAAAATGTCCCTGCTGCTGACCTTTCTACAGGACCACAACTCTAACAGCATATTTTATGTTTTTGTCCATATCCTTTTTTTTTTTTTTGGTATATTTTATTGAGTATGTTCATATCCTTTTATGTCAGTTTGTAAAGCCATTTGATCTCTAGTCTTAGGATTATCTCCAGAAGTCTCTATCCTTAGTTCTCACTTCCTTCTCCTTTACAAGTGGAGGGAAAATTAATGGCCATGCCAGAAACTTGCCTCAGCCTTTACCTTAGATGATGCAGGTAAGTCCCTTTTTTGTTTCTCCTCTGTAATGCCCATGTCATGTCCTCATCCTCTAACTTCAATGCCAAACGGAAGTGCCATTATCAGTAACCACTATTGCAGTGGTTTCCAAACTTCAGGGTAATAGGGGATCACATGGAAAGTTTCTTTCATCAGCATATTATTAGGCTATACCCCAGACCTACCTAATCAAGCTCTTATGGTTAGATCAACAAACCACATTTTAACAAGTTCCCAGGTATCTATGACTCAGAGCCTTCCTTGAGACCCATTGCTTATCCTGAGCATGTGCAATCTCCTTCTTTTGAGTCTTTCCTCAACTCTCCATTAGGGATTTGCACCTCCTCACTTTCTGATCAGTATTCATTTCTGCAAGTGATTTTTCTCCACAATTAAGAGTCAGAGAATAAGCTCTTAGGTGGCTCAGTTTTCCAAATTGTGAAATGGCTTATTAAATTGTGCTTCTCACTTATCTGACAGAGAGGTTGTGAAGATTGTTCTAATACTCATAAAGCATTTGGAGTCTTGAATATAAAAAGTGTATTAAGAAATACTGATGATTTCTCTGTTTCACAAACCTTGACTGCTTAATGAAGAGATTTTTCTCCTCTGTGTTCTAAAACAATATAATTTCTGAAGACAAATTATTCCTTACAATGTGATAAATGTATATTAAATTTGTAAACAAAATCTATTTCGGCAATTTACTCCAAGTACTTCACCATAAATGATAGGAACTTGGAAAGATCTGGATACAAAAAGTAACACAGCTCTCTTCATCGGACAGACTATCCCCAGATCACTCTGGATAAAAAAGATTAATCGATTCTCCTTTAAAATAATTTTTGTTTCAATAAAAAGCAAATATTTTTCTTATGCATAAAAAGTGCTCTCAAGTGCCACTTCAGGCATTTGCAGATAAAGGGCACAAAAGAAGAAAATTTGAAAGGAGAAATAATATATTATGCCAAAGATTCCAAAAGGAACTCTAATGCCACAGGTTATAATGAAGTATTAAACAGCAAATGTGGTAGTATTCCATAATAAAACAAGTTTAGAAATCAAAAGGTTAAACACACTGAAGTGTATTAAATAAAATGAAATGGGATGCTTTGCAGGATTCTCCAGAGTTCACGGCTCAGAGGATGTGCATTGTAAACCTCTAAGACAGTGAGGTACATGTAGCATTGGCCTTCCACATTGCTGAGATTTAAAGCTGCTTGCTCATCTAAATTTACCTCGAAGCTAATAGAAAATTTGAGAGCAGATAATGGACAGGAGAGAATTGAGAAATATAGGGGTCTGGCACAAATAGACACCTTTTTATTATAAAATGTTTTATTAAAAAATCATAAGCATATAATTCTGTAACATAACAATATCATTCTCAAGCACACCACATGACATTTTAGGCAAAATGTTCAAATTAAAACTATAAATTATTAGATCCATATTATTGCCCTACCAGCCACACTCAAGCAGGTGTTACTTATGTCGGGCCCTGTATATCTTCTTATGCCTGTGGCTACTCACAATGACATGTCCCTGTCATTCTATCTACTCTATTTTTTTTATATAATACATAATCAATCACTAAAGAAGGAGATGGTAATAATGATCAGATAATAAAGGAAACACTTACATATGCTTTGAAATGTATTGCAGCTATTTTTCCAAATTGCTGTGCCTAAAACACTTATCCATGGAATGTTTCTTGGATAAAGAAAGCTTCAAAAATCCTGCTGGCAGTTCTATCTCTTCCTAATTCAAAGATTTTCTATAATTTATAAGAAGGTGCTGCTTCCTCAGTAAAGTTCATTACCATCTGCCAGAAAAAGAAAAGCCATAATGAATGTTTTCTGTGGCTATATGGCAATGTTTAATGCAGCCTTTCACAGCTGCACATCAGGAAACACCACAGCTCACACCGACGATCCACAGTGGACACCTCTGGGTCTAGAAAAGGTCATATGACATACACACATGTACATAATCTCACATCTCTCAAACTTTCTCAATCGTGAATTTACTTTTCTGTATAACACACAGGCTTGTGAAAGATTAATATTTGTTGGTCATACTTTAGGGCACACCCTTATAATTGAAAGTAAGACCTATGAGAATATCAACTGCTAGAACAGCAATACCTTAGAAGAATAATTGAGAGCCTAGAATACTGAATATCATTAAAAATAGCAGCAAGACAAAGATAGCACTCAGTGTGACCTAGTGTTAGTTTCACTAAGAGAGAGGGAATCTCACTGGTAGAAAGAGGCTCTAAAATTCAGATGTACTCTAGGGGAAGCTGAGACCAGCAGCAGAAACCACATGAACAATAATGAGAAGAGTGAGGAAATAACAAGGAGTGTGAGCAGTGGCAGGGAAGAAAAGATGGAAAAGTGAGAAGAGTAGAGGTGATGGACAGCAGAGGAGAAAGGGATTACAAGAGAAGATGGCAAGATAGGCTATTGCTAATACCACTGGCAAGAATGGGATAGAGGATGAGAGCACTACTGACAAATGGAAAAAAAATCTAAATTAACCAACTAACTAAAAGCTCTCTACTATCATAACTCTACATTTTAGGAGAAAATAGCACGAGGTATTTTCCGTCATTCCCACATGCATCACCATGCTGTAGTACATGGACATGAGGGTAAATAATTCCTACTTTTCCTGAAAATGCCCCCCATCTTAGCACTGAAAGTTCTATGTCCCAAGAAACCACATAGTAGCAATCTAATTGGGATGATTGTTTACCCTGATCATCTCTAACTTAAAATAGCAGTGCAGCCTGGGCCAGTCTGTAAAGCATCCCTTTACTGGTGCTTAGAATTATTACTATTTTATATCAATTGCATGCATGATACGAAGAAACCCCACAGGCTACATGGCAGTTAGTGAAAATTTTTCCTCTTTGATAGTCTGTGAAGGAGCTACTTTGCTTTAGAAGGTAGTCCATGAATTGATGTTCATCATAATGCTTCTGAGTCCATTAAAAGGTTAACATTCTCTCTGTGTACTATATTGTACACAGGAATGTGTTTTGAGAGAAAAGTCAATAAAATGCTTAAAATAAAAGTTGCCATGTTCATAATATTTTTATGTTACATTATAGAAAAATTAATCTACATGAAAGGTTACATTTTCTGATGATGTTTTGTAAGAAGCATTTTTCTATCAATATATAATATTACAACCTATTATGTACTTTCCAACTCACCTTTTTAGTTATGTTTTCAGGCTGATTGTTAAGATTGATTTGTGTTCCTTAAGTGCTCAGTGATACAGATTTTGGGGAAGATAGCCCATAAACATGTACAGCGATATAGAGAAATTAAGCTAGGTTGACAATCTGCACTGACAAAACACCACGGGAATCATTGTGCCTGTGTGATAGATGGAGAAAAGATTTATGTGTGAAATTTGAATGTGTTCTGCCATGCCTGAAAGCAATAAAGAGAAAAAGGCACCATGGGGAGTAGGGATGTGATTTTTCTTCTCGGGTCACTGGTCACAAGGCAGAAAGCACCTCCTCTCCTTCCCATGAGAATGACACTGAGATATTGCCTCTTCTACATTCAATCTCGTGGTGCTGAGATAAGGAGAAATCCCAGCATAGGGAACATTAAGAGACTGCAAACTCCTGCTTTTTTGCTTCACCTTAGAAGTAGATAGAGAAGAGACAATGGTAGGTGGATAGAATAACAGTCATAGAATAGCTAACTGAGTCATATTCAGTTTCCAGAAGTCAGTTTTGGGGTTTTATTGTGAAGCAAGAATATGGTGCCATTGAAAAAGTGTATCATATATATTAACTGGGGTCTTATGACTCCCAACATTCCTCAGCCATCCACATATTCACCATTTTCAACTTCTTTTCCATCTGTTTTTCCAGTAATTAATCTGGAGAGAAAATTTGAAAAATATGGGAAAGTGGAAGCAATTTAAGTGATCTTAATAGGTCAAAAATTAACTTTCAATGAAACACTGAATAATGCATTAGTAATTTTTCATATAAAATAATATTTAATGTTTTAATTTAAAGTTATATCATAAAATATATTTAATGAGTTATAAATAGCTCTTTTCATAAACAGTTAAAAATTAGACAACACCCAAAATTACCAAGATAAAAGTATAAAATATCTATACAGCACCATTCATAAATAACCATTGTTATTAATAACACAGTCATGTATTGCAATCAAGTCTCTTCTTACATTTATTTTTTACAGATTATGCAATTATCACAACTTTGTAGAACATTTAGAGAAATCAGCAAAACAATAGAGAAAATAAAATCACCATAACCCAATCACCCAAAGATAATTATTCTCAAGAATTAGTTTGTACCATTTCAGTCAACCACTCATAAATATATATTCTATGTTCCTTAGCTTTCCAAAAGCTAAAATTATACCATCTGATTTTTGTTATTAGTTCTTTTTTAATTAACGAACTATTAGATGGTTTAATATTCAAGGAACTCTGGTTATATTCAAGACTATAATTGACTTTATATTTTATTATTTTTATAAAATACTCTTTATTTTAGATTATCAGAAAAGTTTTCCAGTGTTAGTGACTATATAGTAATTTTCAATATTGTGAACATTTTTATGAAATTTTATTCATCCCTTTAGTATGTATTGGTGACTGGTATGTTGATAGCGGTTGTAGACTGCAATGCAGAAAGTATTGTTATGCAGGGCTGATAGAATATTCATAACTGGGAAAGGGAGTCAGTGACAAAAGGATCCTAAGAGTAGACTCTGTGGAGCAGGATGACAACATCAATGGCTGAAGGCAAATTTTCAACTAAACAGACTAGATATGTTTAAAAACATTAAAACAAACAAAAAGGATTTTTTTTTTCCCTTACAGCAATTTCTTCAAACATGTTCCTTGGCCTCTTATGGGGTATGGGGCAGGAGAGTCATAAAAAAAGGCCAGTACAGGGGCCAATATTTGCCTCTTATTTTCTCAAAAGCCATCTAGCGGTAAAGATGAGCAGATGTGTGTTTTAGAAAGAGCCCTTTGACAGTAGTGTATCAAATAAAAGTGCAGATCATTGATTATAGGAGATCCATTAGATTGTTTTGTTATAGGGTAGGTGAGAGTAGATGGTGAATTAACTAAGTAGAGTAAATAAGGATGAAGAAAAATTTGAGTGATATTTAGGATGTCAGATGAATGGGAACTGATGACTGACTAGATGTGTATATAAAAAGTTATAGCAAAAGAGGAACTGTGTAGATGGTTGTGTCTTTAATCAAAACAGAAAGCAAAATAGTTTTATTCTTAGGGATTGAAATAGTGAGGCATAATCAATTAAATTTTAGACCAGAAATTTGTGGGACTATAGATTTGAGACAAGAGAGACACTAGAGCTAGAAATACAGCTTCAGGGGTCACCAGTACATAGATGATATTTGAAGTTAGTAGAAAGGGCTAGTTATAGAATCCTAGAGATGATAAATATTAAATTCCAAGAAGATAATGGAGAATTGGATAAAAAAGTCAGAAAGGACAATGTTAGAAATCTGAAGAACAAAGAGGGGAAGAATAAAAGCTTCAAGTATTCCAAGAGTCTATGAATAATGAAGATAGAGGATGATCCCATTAATTAGTCTCATAGTCTCATAGTGGTCAATAGAGATCATTTTAACAGCAACTGCTACAGTGATGAGAACAGACACCAAATTTCAATGACTTCAGGAATGAGTGTATATTGAAAACTTGAAATCAGCCAATTACCAAATCTTTACTAGAATTTTAGCTATTAAAGAAAGAAGAGAGCCATGATCTCAACTAAAAAAGACTTTATAAATTATGATATTTTAAAAAAATATGAAATATGTTTTTCAACTGAAGACAAAAAGCCAGAGATAATAGAAAGTCAAGACACATGAAGTAGTATGATTAACTGATGGACCAAGCAAGGAATTAAAGGAGATGGAACAAGGGAATGATTTCCAGAGCATAATCAGATATTGCTAATCATCTGAGATAAATAGTGGGAATTCTCTAACACAGGGCAGTAGGTAGTAAGAATGGATCATGTAGATCTGTTTGAAAGTGAGAACATGTAAATATGCAAAATTGAGGGAATTCACAGCCTCTGTAATCTCTGGACTCTGCTAGGTGAGGATCTAATATTTTAGTAATGACTAACTACTAGGCTTGCATAAGGAATGGAGAACCTTGGTGGATATTAATAACAACAAACCAATCTATATGGTCTGAAATTAGTCACTTTAACTTTAGACACAATCAAATAGAATTCTGTGACAGGATAGAAAAGACAATTATTTTCAGTTTCAGCATGCCTTAACTTACCTTTGATACATTTTCATATGTTTAAAAAATAATTATTAAACATGTATTATTAATTGTTTAAAAAACAATTATTAAACATGTATTATTAATATAAACATGTTATATTACTAATATAACATGTATCATGTTATATTAGAGACTGGGGGTACACATATATGTTTTAAAACATGCTTTCACAGAGATTCCACAATATTATTGGTTTCATAGATAACACCTCTGCTGGTACATTCTTCTTTACCAGTGTTCCTGGTGATAAAGCAGTCAAGATAAAATACAGCAGAGCACCCACATTTCTTGGAAGAAACTTCAATATGTGGTATGAAGTTTCATTTTAGTACCCAGTGCTTTGACTTATTTCTTTGGACACAGGTTTCCCTCTCCATCTTCACTAGGGACATTGGACTTGGTGCCAGAGTGACGGGGATGGTGATGAAGTACTGACACATCGAATGAGCATGTACTCATGGAAAGCCTATGTTTTGGGTTGGGTACCATACATCCCTTTGGAAGGAACTTGGGACCACATGGATTACAGAGTGGTTTTCATGATAACAAGGCAACTAGTACACATTCTGAAAAGAAAATTACTTAGATAAAAAATATAGTTTGGTTTGGTGGGGTTACCTTTCACAATAAGGCCTAAAAAGAGATTAGGGTAGCTTCTATTTTCTGGTGCCATTTAAGTACTATGCCCCCTTTGTAGAACTTTGAAGATACATAAATTGTTTAGCAAAAATGATAACTCCAGTGTCACATGTGACCAGTTCTTGGTGCTCGTAAAACACCATGTAGGCCACATTCTGGTACATAGACTGACAAATGATTTTTGGAATCAGAAACTCTCATTTGGTTTCTTGGTAAACTCAAAGTGAGCACACCACTCATTTTGGTTTCTCCTGAAGTATCCTCATTTCCTCTCTGAACAGCAAGTTTCCCTAGAGAGGGCTACTTAGTCATTCTGACTTTGAGAAGAGGAGCTATGTGGAGAGGACTCACAACCCAGAATTTCAGAAATGAGATCGATTGGTTTTTCCTCTGGGGAGAAAACAGTGGGGGAAAGGAGAGGGTGGAGAAGATGTCACCTGCTAAAATGTGGGTCCCAGATTTTTCTCTCTCACATGGATGTCTTAGCCACTCCCCCCTATTGTCTTCCCCTCCAATATTGCATCACCCCTTCCTACTTTGACCCAATTACATAACTGACTCTGTGCCTTTACTAAAACCAGCCCATTTCCCCCTTCCCTAGCCCCTGATAACAACCATTCTATGCAACTCACTGCTTCTTTGAGTTTGACCATTTTAGACTTCTCATATAAGTGGTATCAGGTGGTATTTTTTCTATGGTATCTGGGTTATTTCACTTAGCACATACCCTTAAGGTCCATCCATGGATCTTGTAGCAAATCAAAGGATTTCCTTACCTTATTTTTTTTTCATGGATGAAAACATTCATACACACACACACACACACACACACACACACACACACTTATACATATAGATGACTTGTACAGCAACAGCATGGCAGTCTCAAAGTTAACATGTAAAAAAAGGGAAACTGAATATTAAAATTATTGAGTTCAACCATCAGAAATTACCATTTCTCTGGGTCAAAAGGAATCAAATATTGGCCGTTTCATATGTATCAACACATTATATACGAGTTCTATAGATTATAGCCTATAGTCATCTAGGTTCAATCTAAATTTAGAGAAATGTCGGTTAAGCCCAGTGCTATGAAGTGGTGACAAGCAATGAAAAAGAAAAAAAGAGCTTACAACTAGTTTCATACAGTTTTTGTTTCAGAAGTTGGGGCAGAAAATAGCAAACAGCCCTACATATATGGTTGTCAAGGGCTTCTCTTTACCAGTGTGTGAAGTTATTAGAATTTCGTTATTTGGAAACTAAAGATTTGCCATCAATATTTAATAAACACTATAATTGTGGGAGGTTTGAAGGTACAAATACAAGCATTTGATTATTGGGGCCACTGTGTTGGGTACAGTGTTATTTCTGCTTGGATCTCCATGGAAAGCTCCCCTCAACAGCATCACCAGACCTGAGGGATCTCTGCTTTTCTGGCAGAGCCCAGTGCACACTGGCATGCTGTAATGAGATAAGCAGATCGGTTTTGCAAAGGCACAACACACTGCTGGGTGCTGAGAACCACTGTTAAATATTCTTCCAAAATAGGGTTCTATGTACTCAATATAAATGTACAATAAGCAGGACTCACCATATTTTCATGTTAACTCTAGCTTTCTATTTGCCAGAACATTTTAATTATGTTACCTTACCTCCATGCCACATTCTGTTACAGCGTGACTACAATTCATTGTTGGTTCTGACCATTTTGTTCCATTTCTTTTAAAGCAGAAATAAGCCTCAAAATAAGCTTTTAGACCATTCTATCTTTACATATATAATGGGTTATAGGTCAAAATATGTGTTTTTTTTATGTACTGGTTATTGACATTAAAACTCTTAAAAAATATATACCAATTAAACATCAGTATGAACAACAAGACAATAAACATCTCGAAGTAATCCTTTGACACTCCTTTCATCTTTTAGAACTAAGAGAAATGGTGACACCATCCCCTCTAAAGTCAAGTTCCAAGTGGAAAACCTTGGTAAGTTACATCTGGCTGCAAATGCATAAAGCATTTCATTGCTCTAAGCCACTGCTTTCTCTTTGGTAAACAGAAATAATAATATGTATTTTCATTAAGGAGCTGGAAGTAGCAATTGGTAGAATCTAATAAACAGCACTCAATACGCTAGCTATCAGTATTATTGTTATTATTATTATTAATCCTGGCCCTTAAAGATCTACTCCATAATGCCCACATTATCCATTTTCTTTTAATCACTGCAGAGTGGATTCCTGTTGTTAGTATCTTTCAGAGTTAGGTGACTAGAGATGGTCACTAGGACTTATTGTCACTAGTGCTTGTTAAGTGGGGTAGTAACATTGCACAGAGGACTGAATAAAATATCTCACTTTCTTCAAAGGCATCAAACTAACACATTAAAATTATGGAAAGAAAGTTCAGTCCTATCTGTCTCTTCTTCAAGTAGCCATAATCTTTGATTTTGGTCTGGTCTGTCATAATTTCATTTTTTATTGATACCTGGTTTAGTTAAGGATATGAATTCATAATCCTGTGGCATTTTGTTCAGAACAATTTTCTTGTTAGAACCCACAATGATAACATCTTCTAACCTTAAGAGTAAAAATGAAAATAGAGAAAAATAATTATCCTTGGTAGTCTCTCTACTTGGATGGCAAGACTACCAAGTCACTCTTTGTAAAAGCCAGTGATGCCTCTTAGGGTCTGGCTGAGGGAAGACGGAGAGAAAGAAAGAAAAACACCTTCTGAGTTACGGAGTGGAATAGAATGACTGTGCCACAGACCTTGATTCCAGGCACTCTTCCTTCATTATCACTTAATGGCAATCAAACACTAGCTGACTTTAAACTCTAAAATGAAGCATAATAGCATGGGCTCACAATTCATCACTTAAAAAAAAAATGGTATGTTTCAGAGACTGTGATGACTGAACTCCACTTAGCTAATAAACCCCATTGCTTAACTAGCTAGATTTTTTTTTCTTTCCCCTGTATCATCCAGCCTTTATGAGCTAGGAGTGAACTTTGACTTTTTCCTGTTAATTTTTAGCCTGATGCCCAGAAGTATGATGTGTAAGTCCTCCCTCATCTCTGAGTCTGTTTGACCAGCTCAGACCTCCCTTGTAAGTCTCAGTGAGATGGTAGAGGCTAAAGGGTGTCTAAAACTTTTGGTAATTTATAGTTGTGTCTCATCTGATTTATTGAACTTGAATTAATCTGGCAGAATCTCCTTCATTTTTTATACTCAGCATGAGGTATTTGAATTTCATCCCTAAAATTTTTCAGTGCTGTGTCTGTTTTATATATATATATATAACAGTTATATATATATATATAACTAAATATATATATATATTTAGTATTATAATGGTTATTATCCCTAGTTTTTTGACAAGGTGACTATTGAGCCATTTCCTGTGGAGAGGAGCATGATCTCAGTTTTAGTAATGCAAGGAGTGAAGGTTATTTGGTAACTCTTTCAAGAGAGTAAGAAGTTTTTCTGTTAGGGAATGATTTCTTCTATAAGCTGAATCCTGAGAAATTTAAATGCTATTGATTTTTCCTCTCAAATGTAGGGACTCTCCTGCACATTTTAAATCTATTCATTCATTAATCAAATATTGAGTGACCACAAAAAATTTAAATCCTATAATTCAGTAGCCTGCTTTCTTTTTCTGATTAAATTTCAATACCTTAAGTAGTGTTTCCAGATTTAGTTAAACAAACAAACAAACAAATAATAACCAGGCCAAGAGATTCTAAGCTACACCTGCTTAGAATCACCTGTTCCCAGCACCAAACCAGATTTACAGTTAAATTATAGAGCATTTAACCTGAATATTCAACTGAAGTCTAGCTGAACTGCAATATAACCAAAGATTTAGAGAGGCTGATAAAAAGGTTGGAGACACAGAAAGAGCTGGCCCTTATAACCATGTGTAGCAGCTGAGAAGCTGGAGGCCTCTTTCAGCTGCAAAACTTCCTCCCATCAGGAGCATGGGGTCTCAACCATATGCAGGGATAATTCAGAGAAACAGGGATGGGAAGAGGAGCCCCATAGCATCTAGTGGTTAAAATCAGTGGGGGTTCAGTCCACTTGGGAGAGAAGGGAGTCTGTTCTAGATGCCACCTTCCCAGGATTGAGTACTTCTATTGTTATAGCACCAGCTTGGGGAGTGCACTGTCCAGTATTCCAGCTACTGGTGACACCACTCTGCTGTACTCAAGTCCATCTTGAGTGTACAGTGGGTGCCCCTCCACCTGCTGAATCACTGGGGCTGCCCTGCCACTCTGTGGCCCTAACCTGCTGAGTTCAGTAGCACAGGGGGATCAGAGTGTGATACAGAGTTGGAAATTTTGGAGAATCTCCCAAGGAGCCTTTTGTCTGGGAATCAGATGGGCAAGTGCTGGGTCGTTTGACTACATAATAGGGGGACTACTCTTATCTACCTTAGGAGCACAGCTCATGATATCCTGAGACAAAGTTCTTGTCCTCCTCCTACAGGCCTTCCAGCAACACCTGCAATGTGAGACTGTTTGGATTGGTCCCCCCAAGTTCCAGTAGCCCTTCCCTTATGAGCTCAGATCTGTGGGGGAAGAGTGTGTTGCTCAGAGTTGAGACATTTGGAGTATGTCTCCCTTGGAAGCTATTGTCTGGGACTGGAACAAAGTGCTTGGACCCCTCGTGGAGTCTTGGTTAGCACTACCCCTATAGGATACTCTTGATATTCCTTTCAGAGACCCAATGGCTCTTCCTTGCTGAACTTGTTTCTGCAGAGGAGATAGCTGGGTGCAAACAAACTGTACCTTCAGTGCACTCCTCCTGGAGGAACTAGAGTTGGAGAATATGTCAGAGTCTGAGTGGTTTGGCTCTGGGGTAGAGGCTAGTTTCCCCTTATTGAGTGCCTGACCATGTTACCCTAATCAAAGGACCCACTAGTCCTATCCTTCCAAACTCAGTCACCCTGAACTACCAAGCTTGTGACCTGTGGAAGGGTCTGTAGGTCACAGCCAGCCTTGGCCAACTCTATAGTCTTTCTTTGAAAGGCTCTGGAGAAAGATTAGGCAATCTCTGGGAGAAGTAAAGTAGCTCAGAGACAAATGCAGAACTCAGGAGGCCTCAGACCTTCTAATAGATCTTCCCCCAACACTAATATTGAAAAAGCCCCTCCCATACACACCCAGGCTTTAGTGGATATAGCCACAAACAATGAATAGCATAATAGTACTAGACAGATAGTTCAAGGCCAGTTACACACGATGTCTGAGATTGACCTGTTTCTAACCATACCCAAGTGCACGCAGAACCAACACAACCAGTGGTGGGCTTCAGACCACATCAGAGCTCAACTCAATTAGTCACACAAGTGGTGCACCAAAAGAGGGATTCCAACAAGCACCAGACCCTGCTGAGAACAACTCCACCTCAAGGGGCACCACCTGCACAGTGACTCATACATGGTGATTGAAGTTAATCCTTATAGTCACCTATCCTGAAGGCTTAACTCCACTCACAAAAGGACCAAAAACATTCAAGACACAGCTACAACAGGAGGGTACACATAACCCACATGAAACATTTCTGGAACACTGAGATCAGGTGATCTAGAAGATTGTACCACTTAGCTAAAAAGACACCTACATCATAAAGCCATCATAACAAGTTTGTGAATCATAGCATATCTAACAAATACACAAAGACAAAATGAGAAGACAAAGGAATATATCCCCAATGAAAGAACAAGAGAAATCTCCAGAAAAGAATGAAATGAAATGAAATGAAGTGAAATGAAATTGAAGTAACAAAATACTAGATGCAGAGTTTAAAATAATAGTTATAAAAATGCTCAAGGATCTTAGGAGAAGGATGGATGATCTCAGTGAGAACTTAAACAAAGAGATAGTAAATATTAAAAAGAACATTAAAACCATAAAAAGTCAAAAATAAAGAATATAATATCTAAATTGAAGGATACAATAGAAGAAATCAATGGCAAGTTAGACGAAGTAAAGGATTTAATTAGCTATTTAGAGGACAAAATAATAGTAAGTCCCCAAGCAGAACATCAAAAAAAAAAAAAAGATAACTTTAAAAAATGAGAAAATTCGAAGGGACCTCTGGACAACATCAAACATAAAAATATCTGTTTAATAGAGGGATTAGAAGGGGAAGAGAGTTAGCAAGGGATGGAGAGCCTGTCTGGTGAAATAATGGCTGAAAAGCTTCCCTAACCTGATAAATAAAAAATTGATGTAAGTTCAAAAAGTGCAGAGTCCCAATCAAGATTAACCCAAAAAGTCTCACATCAAGAAACACCATAATTAAAATGGCAAAGGTTAAAGACGCAAAGAGAATCATAAAAGCAGCAAGAGAAAGAGAGTTATCTATGAGAGAGTTCCTATAAAGCTGTCAGCTGATTTCTCAACAGAAACACTTTGATCCAGAAGAGACTGCCATGAAATATTTAATGATGAAAAGCCAGGACTTACAACCAAGACTATATACCCCAGCAAAGGTATCATTTAAGATTAAAGGAAATATAAAGAGCTTCACACACACACACACACACACACACACACACACAAAATAAAGGAGTTAATTACCATCAAACCAATATTACAAGAACTCTTAAAGGGCCTGTTTTAAGAAGGAAAAATAGACAGAGGAACATAGGTAAAAAGAAAAAAAACAATAAATAAGTACATATCAGTAATAACCTTATATGTAAACAGATTAAATGCTCCAATCAATATAATATTATGTATATTATATGTATATATACACATATATAATATTATATACATATATTATATATATATAATATATATTATGTCTATAAGCAACTCACCTCAGAACAAAAGGTACAGACACACTGAAACTAAAGGAATGGAAAAAATATTTCAGCAAATGAAAATGAAACAGAAAAATGCTGATATAGCAATACTTATATCAAACAAAACAAACCTCAAAACAAAGGTCATAAAAAGAGACAAAGAAAGTCATTACATACTATTAAAAAGATCAACCAAAAAGTGATTATCACCCTTATAAACATACATCCACCCTATATAGAAGCTCCTAAGTACATAGAGAAACTTGGTGGACATTGAAGAAGACATCAACAGTGATGCAGTCACAGTAAGTGATTTTAACACCCCACTGAGATCAATGGGTAGATCTTCCAACAGAAACTCCAAAAGACAACAGTAATCTTAAATGGCACACTGGATCAGATGGATTTAATCAATATTTTAAGAAATTTTATACCAAAGCAGCAGAATATATATTGTCTTTAAGCACACATGGAACATTCTCAAAGATAGAACATATGTTAAGGTAAAGAATATCTTACCACATTTAAGAAGATTGAATTGGAGTCTTGGGAAATGATCAAGATAACAGAAGAGTAAACAGAAGTCACACTGACCTTCTCCTAGGACGAATTTGCAATTACAACTAAATTATGGAGAAATCACCTGGAACAAACAGCTGAACAATAGTGAGAGAGAAGCCTTATAACCTTGGACAGACAGAAGAATCAGTTCAGCACAGCCTGACTGGTAAGGAGTGCAGTGGAGACTCAAGAAGGCTAACTGGGCACTCTCTGGTGGTAGTACCAGGGGGATATTTAAATGGCCAGTTGGATGCCCCTGAGAAGAGTGGGATCTAAACCATAAGTGGGGATCCCCAGCCAATAGCACCAGAGCCCAAATACTACACAGATAACAACTAGCTGCAAAAAGCAACAGGGTTAATTTCTGTCAGAGATGGGTGGCTGGAGACTGAAAGAGCCATTTAAAGGGCCAATGCATAAATTTTCATCTGCAGACACTTACCCTGGGCTGCAGCAAAGGCAGGGGCAGAATGGGCTAGAAACACCTGAGGAGGCACTGGGGATGGAGGCTTTGGGGAGAGAACTGAGAAAGTACCCATCATATTCCTGGTACTGAGTCACCCTCACAGAGCAGCAGCCATCTTGCTCAGGCAGACCACTCCCCTGAGCTGCGGCAGCCTGAGAATAAACAGTAGCCCCACCCCCAGGAGTGACTCTGTCCTGGCCCTGTGGCATTAAAGCCTGACTGCTGAGCACAAAATGACTAGATTAACAACTGAGGAGACAGCCACAGACAGTAGATCTCAGGAAGTCTTGAACAGACTGCCTAAGTTCAGATGGAGTCAACATCTGACATCACCAGAGGTTGATCCAGAAAGAAAAAGCAGCAGTAATAAATAGAGCCTATCAGGACAAACCCACTGTAGTCTTCTCCATGATTTGCAGTATTTTGTTTACTACACAGCTTTTTAACATTCCTTTCTTGTCCATCAAGTTGGTAAATATTAAGTCACTAGATTTTATACTACAGATTATTTCTCTTCTTCCTATAATAGTGTCAATCTCTTTACAGCCTTATTAATATTGGTTCATTTGCTGTTGATAGTGGGATTGCAGAGGGTAGTTATTTTTGTGGTTGTGGGTTCATTTCCTGGGCTCTGTGATTTCGCTCTGGCAGCCAAATAATGGGATGAAAAATAAACAACCCCCAATCAAAAGGAGAGGAGGAATCCTCAGAAACACTACTAAATGAAATAGAGGCAAGTAAACTATCAGATATTGAGTTCAAAGCAATGGTTATAAGGAGACTCAATAAACTCACTAAGCTCACTGAGAATTACAAAATACTACAGGGAAACTATGAGGGACTTACTGAAAACTCTATAAGCGTGAAAATGGACATAGAAACTATCAAAAAGAACCAAGAGGAATGGAGGAATACAACTTCTGAATTGAAGAACACAACAGAAGGAATCAAAACCAGGCTAGGTGAAGCAGAAGATCAAATCAGCAAGCTGGAGAATATGGTATTAAAAAACTCTGAGAAAGAACAAGAAAATGAAAAAAGGATAAAAAACAATGAACAGGTATTAAGGGAAATGAAGGAAACATGAAACATAATAATATCCGTATAATAGGAATACCAGAAGGAGAAGAAAAGGAGCAAGGCATAGAACACCTGTTTGAAAAAGCAATGATGGAAAACTTCCCTAATTTGAGGAAAGAAAAAGTCACACAAGTCCCGGAAGCATAGAGGGTCCCGATCAAGAGGAACCCAAAGAGACCCACTCCAAGACACATCATAATTAAAATGGCAGATATCAAGGACAAAGAGAATTTTAAAGGCAGCAAGGGGACAACAGGAAGTAACATACAAGGGAACCCCAATAAGGCTAGCAGCTGACTTCTCCACAGAAACACTCCAAGCCAGAAGAGAATGGTAAGAAATATTCTGAGTAATGAAAAGCAAAAGCCTGCATCTAAGACTACTCTACCCAGGAAGACTCTCAATTAAAATGGAAGTAAAATTAAGGAGATTCCCAGATTTTAAAAAAAAAAATAGGCTAAAAGAATATACCTCTACCAAACCAGCATTGCAGGGTATGCTAAAAGGACTGCTTTAAGAAGATGAAGAAAAACGGTGAGAGAGAGAGAGGAACACAAGTACAAAGGGAAAAATGAATAAATATATATTGATAATAACCTTAAGTGTGAATGGATTAAATGACTCAATTAAAAGATACAGAGTAGTTGAATGGATAAGAAGGCATGACCCACACATATGCTGACTATAAGACACCCATCTCAGAACAAAAGACCTCTACAGATTGAAAGTAAGGGGTGGAAAAAAAACATTCCAAGCAAATCACAGGAAAAAAGAAACCTGGGGTAGCAATACTTATACCAAACAAAATAGACTTAAAAGCAAAGGGCATATAAAGAGAAACAAAAGGACATTCCTTATTATTCAAAGGAAGAATCCATCAGAAAGACATAAACATTGTAAATCTATAAGCACCAAACATAGGAGCACCCAAATATATAAGGAAAATCCTGGAGGACTTCAAGAAAGATATAGACAGCAAAACACTTATAGTAGGGAATTTTAATACCCCACTGTCAACAATGGATAGATCATCCAAACAATATATCAACAAGGATATCGTGGAACTGAATGATGCATTAGATCTAATGGACTTAACTGATATACATAGAACCTTTCATTTGAAAGAAACAAACTGCACATTCTTTTCAAATGCACATGGAATATTTTCATGATAGAGCATATAATAGGATACAAAACAAGCCTCAACAAGTTTAAGAAAATTAATATCATATCAAGCATATTCTCAGATCACTAGAGCCTAAAATTAGAACGCATCCTCAAGGGAAATATTCAAAAACATTCAACCTCATGGAGACTGAGTAGCATGCTATTAATCAATGAATGGATCAATAATGAGATCAAAGAAGAAATCAAAGTTTCTGGAAACAAATGAAAATGAACATACAACAGTCCAAAAGCTATGGAACACAGCAAAGGCAGCCCTGAGAGGAAAGTTCATAGTAATACAGGCCTATCTAAAAAAGAGAGAAACATTTCAAATAAACAACCTTACTCCACATCTACAAGAACTGGAAAAATAACAATAAACAAAGCCCAGAGAGAGCAGAAGGAAGGAAATAAGATCAGAACAGGTTTAAATGACATTGAAACTAAAAGAACAATTCAGAAGATCAATAAATGCAGGAGCACGTTCTTTGAAAAGATAAACAAAATCAACAGCCTTTAAGCAGACTCAAGAAAAAAAAAAGATGCAAAAAAAATCAGAAATGAAAGAGGATAAATTAGAACTGATACAAGAGAAATACAAAGGATGGTAAGAAATTACTATGAACAACTATATGCCAAGAAATTTGAAAACCTGCCTGACATGGACAAATTTCCAGTAGAATATAATCTTCCAAAACAGAATGAAGGAGAATCAGAAAGCCTGAGCAGACTAATAATAGCTGGTGAATTTGAAGCAGAAGTCAAAAAACTCCAGGCACACAAAAGCCCTGGACCAGATGGTATTACAGGAGAATTTTAGAAAATATTTCAGGGAGAGTTAAGCCTTGTTCTTTCCAGACTATTCTAAAAAATCCAAGAAGAGGGAAGGCTCCCAAACTCTTTTTATGATGTCACCGTCATCCTAATCCCAAATCCAGATAAAGACACAACAAAGAAAGAAAACTACAGACCAATATTGCTGATGAACATAGACACTAAAATCTTCAACATAATATTGGTGAACTATATCCAGAATACATTAAAAAGATCATACGCCATGATCAAGTGGGATTCATCCCAGAGTTACAAGGATGGTACAATATTCACAAATCAATAAACATAACACATCACATAAAGTAAAAGAAGACAAAAATGATCACATGATCATATTAATAGATGCAGTAAAAGCATTTGATAAGGTATAGCACCCATTTATGATAAAAACACTCAGCAAAGTGGGAATAAAGTGGGCATAACTCAACATAATAAGGCTATATATGAGAAACCTACATCCAACCTTATACCGAATAGGCAAAAACTAAAAGCTTTCCCGCTAAGATTGGGAAAAAGACAAGGATGTCCACTTTCACCACTTCCATTAAACATAGTATTAGAAGTCCTAGCCGTAGCCATAAAGCAAGAAAAGAAATAAAAGGCATCCAAATAGGAAAAAAGGAAGTAAAACTGTCATTGTTTGCAGATAACATGATAGTATACATAGAAAACTGTATAGACTCCACCAAAAAACTACTCAAACTAATAAGTGAATATGGCAAAACAGTAGGATACAAGGTTAATATTTGGAAATCAAAGGAATTTTTATACACCAACAAAGAAATATCAAAAAAAGAAATCAAAGAAAAATCTAATTTTTTATAATGTCTAGAAAAATAAAGTACCAAGAAATAAACTTAACCAAGGAGGTAAAATACCTGTATTCAGAAAACTACACAACACTGATGAAAGAAATTAAGGAATAAACAAATAAATAGAAGCATATACCATGTTCATGGATTAGAAGAATTAATATCATCAAAATGCCCATACTATCCAAAGCAATTTATAGATTCAGCACAATCCATATTAAAATAGCAATGACATATTTCACAGATATAGAACAAACATTTCAAAAATTTATATGGAATAATAAATGACTCTGAATAGCTGCTGCAATTTTGAGTAAGAAGAATAAAGTAGAAGATATCACAATACCTGATATCAAACTATTGTAAGGCCACTGTAATCAAACAGTCTGGTACTGACATAAGAACAGACACATAGACCAATGGAACAAAACTGAGAGCCAAGAAATAAACTCATGTCTCTATGGTTAATTAATATTTGATAAAGAAGGCATAAGCATAAAATGGAGTAAAAATAGCCTCTTCAACAAATGTTGTTGGTAGATCTGGACAGCTACCTTCAAAAAAATGGAATTTAACCACCAGTTTACACCGCACACAAAAATAAACTCAAGATGGATAAAAACCTTAAATATAAGTCATAGCACCATAAAAGTCCTAGAGGAGAACATAGGAAGGAAAACCTCAGATATTCCATGCAGCAATATTTTCACCAATATGTCCCCTAGAGCAAGGGACATAAAGGAAATAATAAGCTGGTGGGACTTCATCAAAATAAGAATCTTCTGCATGGCTGAAGAAAACATCAGCAAAATAAAAAGGGAACCAACCATATGGGAAAATATACTGGCCAATGATACTTCAGACAAGGGTTTGATTTCCAAAATATATAAAGAACTCCCAGGACTCCACTCTAGGAAGACAAACAACCCAATTAAAAAATGGGCAAAGGACCCGAACAGACACTTCTCCATGGGGGACATACACAGGGTCCAGAGACACTTGAAAGGATGCTCAGCATCACTAGCCATCAGAGATATGCAAATTAAGACCACAGTCAGGTACCACTTCACACCTATCAGAATGGTCATCAAACAAATCAACAAACAACAAGTGATGGCAAGGTAGTGGAGAAAAGGGAACTCTAGTACATTGTTGGTGGGAATGCAACCACCAACATGGTGCAGCCACTATGGAAAAACAATATGGAATTACCTCAGAAAACTAAAAATGGAACTGCTTTGTGACCCAGGAATTCCACTGTTGGGATTATACCCTAAGAATCCTGAAAAAACAGTTCAAAAGAATCTATACACCCCCATGTTCATAGCAACACAATTTACTTACAATAACCAAGTGCTGGAAGCAGCCTAAGTGCCCAGCAGTAAATGAGTAGGTCAAAAAACTGTGGTACATTTATACAATGGAATAGTATGCAGCAGAAAGAGTGAAAGAGCTACTACCCTTCATGACAGCATGGTTGGAACTGGAGAGCATTATGCTACATGAAATAAGCCAGATGGTGAGAGACAGACACCATATAATCTCATCTATAAGTGGAACCTAATCAACAAAATAAACAAGCAAACAAAACATAACCTGCAACATTGAAATAAAAAACCAAAGTGACAGTAACCAGAGGGAGTAGAGAGAGCATGACAGGGGGAAAGGAGGGGAAGGTTCATCAAGGAACATTCATCAAGGACCCATTGACAAAGCCAAATGGGGGAAGGTGGTAGGTAGGGATGGGTGAGGCTGGGGAAAGTTGTGGCAGGGAAATGTTGACAAAAAAAAAAAAAATGACGGGGAGGCTAAGAATAGTATAGGAAATTGAAAAGCCAAAGAACTGATATATACAACCCACGGACATGAACTAAGAGATGTGGGGATGATGGGATGGAGTGCAGGGCAAAGGGGAGAAAAAAATGAGACAACTATAATAGCATAATCAATAAAATATGCCAAAAAAAGAAGTTTGAATCATATCAATTATCTTCTCTGACAATGATATAAAAATAGAAATCAATATAAAAAACTGAAAAACATTCAAACACATGGAGAAAAAAATGTCGTGTCATTAAAGAAAATAAGAGTTAACGATGAGATCAAATATGAAATCAAAAGTTACCTGGAGACAAATGCAAACCACTATCTATGTGACAGCAAAAGCAGTTCTACGAGGGAGGTACATAGCATTAAGTCCTACCTCAATAAGCAAAAAAATTTTCAAATAAACAATTAAACTCTACCCAAAAAGACCTAGAAATAAATGACAAATACATACTAGAGTAAGTAGAAGGAAGGAAACAAAGATCAGACCTGATGTAAATGTTTTAGAGACTTAAAAATCATTGCAAAAGATCAGTGAAATCAAGAGCTAGTTTTTTGAAAAGATAAAAAAAGATTGATCATACTTTAACCAGGCTTATTATGAAAAAAAGACAAAGGACCTAAATAAATAAAATCATAAATGAAGGCAAAGAAGTAACAACTGACATTACAGAGATGCAAAGGATTGTAAGAAAATCCTATGAACAACTATATGCCAATAAATTAGAAAACCTAGGTAAAATGGATAAATTCCTGGAAACATACAATCTTCCAAAGCTGAATCAGAAAGTCAGGAAATCTGAATAGACTAATTAAATCTAATGAAACTGAAGTAATAGTAAAAAAAAAATCCCATATAACAAATGTCCTAGAGCAGGTGGATTTGCAAGCAAATTTCTCAAAATATATATTATTGATTATGTTATTACAGTTGTCCCAATTGTCCCCCTTCCCCACCCTGACCAGTACCCCACTTCCCTCCAGCAATCTCCTCTTTAGTTCATGTCCATGGGTCACTCATATAACTTCTTTGGCTTCTCCATTTTCTATATATTTCTTAATATACCGCTGTGTATTTTGTACTTATAAATTATGCTTCTTAATCACTAGAACTTATCCCCCATTCTCCCCCTTCTCCCTCCCAGGTGATAACCCTCCAAATGATCTCCATATCTGTGATTTTGTTCCTGCTCTTATTGTTTGCTTAGTTTGTTTTCTGTTCAGTTGTTCAGAATTGTGTATTTGTTGCCCTTTTAATGTTCATAGCTTTGATCTTCTTTTTCTTAAAAAAGTAACATCAACATTTCAGATAATAATGACTTGGTAATGGTGAACTCCCTTAACTTTACCTTGTCTGGGAAGTATTTTACCTGTCCTTACATTCTAAATGATAGCTTTGCTGGATAGAGTAATCTTGGTTGTAGGTCCTTACCTTTCATCACTTCAAATACTTCTTGCCAGTCCCTTTTTGCCTGCACAGTTTCTTTTGAGAAATCAGCTGATAGTCTTATGTGAACTCCTTTGTAGGTAACTATACTTTTCTCTTGCCTTTTTTAAGATTCTCTCTTTATCTTTAACCTTTTGCATTTTAATTATGATGTGTCTTGGTGTGGTCCTCTTCAGGTCCAACTTGTTTGGGATTCTCTGTGCTTCCTGTACTTGTTATGTCTATTTCCTTCACCAAATTATGGAATTTTTCTTTCATTATTTTTTCAAATAAGTTTTCAATTTCTTGCTCTTCTTCTTCTCCTTCTGGCATCCCTATGATTCAGATGTTGATATGTTTGGAGATGTTCTAGAGGTTTCTTATACTGTCCTCATTTTTAAAAATTCTTGTTTCTTTTTGCTGTTCTGGTTGAATGTTTAATTCTACCTTGTGTTCCAAATTGTTGATATGAATCCCAGCTTTCTCCCCTTCACTGTTGGCTCCCTGTAGACATTCCTTTATTTCTCTTAGTATAACCTTCATTTCTTCCTCTATGTTGTTGTGATACTCAGTGAGTTCTTTGAGCTTTCTGATCACCAGTGTTTTGAATTCTGCATCTGATAGATCAGTTATCTCCATTTTGTGTAGTTCTTTTTCTAAGGTTTTGTTCTGTTCTTTCATTTGGGCCATATTTCTTTGTCTCTTCAATTTGGCAGCCTCCCTTTGTTTGTTACTGTGTATTAGGTAGAGCTGCTTTGAATCCTTGTCTTAGTACCTTGTCTTAGTAAAAAATGCACCTGTAAATTGTATGGGGCAGAGCCTTAGGTAATCACCAGGGTGGGGCAACCTGCTTCACTCCTTTGTGCCTCTGTGTGTGGGGAGGGTTCAGAGAGGGGACAGTGATGCTGCCTGGCTTCTGGGGGTTTGCTCAGCACTCTCCCCTTTTGTAGTCACTTTACCCACTCCTCATATGCAATTGCTGTCCTTCCAGTTGTAGCCCTCATGCTGAATTCCAGAATGGGTGGATTTGCACATGTTCGAAGACTATGTGGGCCCTTTAAGCAGAATATCCTGAATACCTGACAGTTTCTTTCACTGCCTGAACCCTCATTGGTTTTTACAGCCAGAAGTTATGGGGATTTATCTGCCCAGTGCTGAAACCCTGGGCTGCGTGGTCTGGTCTGGGGCTGGGATCACTCACTCCCAAGTTATTCCTTCCAAGTTTTCTCCTTCACATGTGAATGTGGGACTGCCTATTCCACTGTTCCATGACACACAGGGTCTCCTTGCCCTCCTGCTTGTCTTTGCATCTCTATTCCTCCTATGTGTATGGATGAATGTGGCTTCTTTAATTCCTTGGTTGTCAGACTTCCACATAGTTCAATTCTCTGACAGTTCTGAGTGTTACTTGTTTTGAGGTGTAGTTGTAATTCTCACTGTGGTTGCACAAGGATGAAAAGCATATCTACCTACACCTCCATCTTGACTGGTTCACAAGCAAATTTCATTGAACATTCTAAGAAGAACTAACACCTATCCATCTCAAAATATTACAAAAAATTCAATGGAGAAGAAAACTTCTAAGTTCATTTTACAAGGCTAGCATTATCCTAATTTCAAAACCTGATCAGGACATGACAAAGTAAGAAATATATAGACCAATATCCCTGATGAACACATATGCTAAAGTCCTCAACAAAATATTACCAAACTGGGTATAGCAATATATTAAAAAGATCATACACCACTCTCGAGTGGGCTTTAACCTGGGGATACAAGGTTTGTATAATATTCCCAAACCAATAAATGTGCTACATCACCTAATCAAAACGAAGCATAAAAATCTCATATCAATGGATGGAGAAAAAGCACTTGATAAAATCCAGCAACCATTTATAATACATACTCTCAGGAAAGTAGAATACAGGGATCATACCTCAACATAATAAAGGCCATATATGACAAACCCATAGCCCACATCATACTCAATGGGCAAAAACTAAGTGTTTCCTTTAAGATAAGGAACAAGTCAGAGATGTCCACTTTTACAACTCTTATTCAACACGATACTAGAAGTACAAGCCACGGTCTTCAGACAAGAAGAAGAAATAAAAAGGCATCCAATTTGGGAAGAAATAATTAAAACTGTATTTATTTATATATGAAATGATATTATATATAGAAATCTTTAAACAGTCCATCAGAAAATTACTAGATATAATAAATGAATTAAGCAATGCAATAGTATACAAAATTATTGTTCAGAAATCAGTGGTATTTTGTGCACTAATAATGAACTAACAATAAGAGAAATTAAGAAAATAATCGTATTTACTATTGCAACAAAAATGAAATAATGTACCTAGGAATAAACTTAACCAAGGAGGTAAAAGACCTGTACTTGAAAAATGATCCTCAAGGAAATTGAGAAAGATATGAATAAGTGGAAGCATATACCATGTTCATGGGTAGGAAAAATAAACATCATTAAATGTCTATACTACCCAAAGCAATCTACTAAGTCAATGCAATTTTTTATTAAAATATCAATGGAATATCTCACAGACCTAGAACAAATAGTCCAAAAAATTTTATGGAAACACAAAAGATCTTGAGTAGCCACAGTGATCTTGAAAAAGAAAAGCAATGTTAGAGGTGTCATACTATCTTATATTAAACTATACTACAAAGCTGTACTAATCAAAATAACTTGGTACTAGCATAAGAGGCATATAGATCAACAGAACAGAATAGAGAGACCTGAAATAAAACCACACATTTATGGTCAATTAATATTTGACAAAGAAGGCAAGAACATACAATGGGGTAAAGACAGTCTCTTCAATAAATGTTGTTGGAAAAAATTGGACATACACATGCAAAAAAAATGAAACTAGACTACCAACTTACACCATACACAGGAATAAATTCAAAAATAAACTGAAGACTTAAATGTGAGTCACAAAATTATAAAAATTATAGAGGAAAATATAGGCAGTAAAATTCAGGCCTTTCTCATAGCAATATTATTGCAGATATATCTTCTCAGGAAAGAGAAATAAAGGAAAAAATAAACAAATGAGACTACATCAAACTAAAAAGCTATTGCACAAAAACAAAAAATCATCACAAAATGAAAAGGCAACCCACTGACTATGAGAACATATTTGCCAATGATACATCTGATAAGGGGTTAATTTCCAAAACATATAAAGAGTTTTGGGTCCAGCTTTTCATCGCCAAGAACAAAAAAAACCCAATTAAAAAATGAGCAAAGGACCTGAATAGACACTTCTCCAAAGAGGACATACATGTGGCCAAAAGAAATTTAAAAAGATGCTCAAAGGTACTAATCACCAGAGAAATACAAATTAAATCTACAATGAGATATTGATTCATGCCTGTCCGAATGGCTATCATCAATGAGTTACCAATCAAAAAGTGCTGGTGACTATGTGGGGAAAAAGGGAGCTTTGTGCACTGTTGGCAGGAATGCAGAATGGTGCAGCCACTGTGGAAACACTATAGAGTTTTCTCAAACAATTAAAAATGGAACTGCTTTTTAACCAGTGATCCCACTTCTGGGAATATGTTTGAAGAAATCTGTAACACTAATTCTAAAGAATATGAAGCAGGAACCACCTTCCAAAATACCCAGAATTATCTTCTGGAGGGTCAGCCCCTTATAACACAGACCTCCTCTGGTAGGTGAGTGTTTTTGGAAACCATCTGTATCAGTGTGCCAGCTAGCATTGTTGTGAGAGATTTCATTTGGCTTCAGTGAAATTATTTTGAAGACTCTTTCAACCCATTTGCTCATTTCATGATGAGTGATTTATGAGTGCTCCTGCAATCACCTCACTGAGTGTTCAGCAGTTTTTGATCAAAAAAGACATGACCCCTCTGCTCTACCCTCACTATTCCCAGGATGAAATAATTCCTCAAAGGCAACAGTTTTGCAGATGTGAAAGAGGTGAAACAAAAAAGGGCAGAAGCACTAAAATGCATCAAAGTCAATGAGTTCAAAATTGTTTTGAGCTACAGAAAAAACTTCTTGGTGGTGCACTGCAACAAATGGAGAGTACTTTGAAGGTGACTGAAGTTTAAACATGTAAGAATAAATACACATTTTTTATAAATAAATTATGGGCTTATTTGTCTCCCTTTGTATGTGCACCCATATGTTTATTCCAGAATTATTTGTAATATCCAAGATCTTGAATCAACCCAAGTGCCCATCAGTAGATGAGTGGTTTAAAAATGTGTGAGCACATTTGCCATTTACACAATGCAATACTGCTCAGCTATTAAAAAGAAAACAAGTAATTCTTATTCTTTGCAAAAGCGTATATAGAACTGGAGATTAGTATGCTAAGTGAAATAAGCCAGGAAGAGAAAGGTAAAACCATATCATCTCACTTTTATGTGGAATCTAATGAACAAAATAAACTGACCGACAAAATAAAAACAGAGGCATGGCTACATGGAACAAACTGACAGCTGTCAGTGGAGAGGAGTCTTAGGGGACTGAATGAAAGAAGGTGAAGGAATTAAGCAAAAAGTCATGTACATACAATACATAGACATAGACAACAGTGTGGTGACAATCAGAGGGAATGAGTGATGGGGGTAGGTGGAGGTGGGCAAACGGGGATAAAATGGAGACAGAAAGAGACTTTGCTTGAAGTGATGGGGGCATGATGCAGTGTGCAGATATTTTGTTGAGTTGTACAATTAAAACCTGTATGGTTTTGTGAAGCAATGTCACCCCAATAAATTCAAGTAAAAATTAAAAATAACCAGGATGTTCAGTTAAATTTCATTTTCAAGTAAACAAAGAATAAAGGTTAGCTATAAGTGTGTCCCATACAATATTTGGGACATTTTGAGACTAAGTAATTATTTAAAATGTAAATCAACTAAGCATTCTGTTTTATCTGACAACTTTTATTTTATCTGATCATCTTATACTCAATGTTAAATGCTAATAGTTTCCAGACTCAGTCCTTATCTAATTCCAATCAGAGAATAATTTTTGTTTGAACCCTCTTTACCTTCCCACTAATCTAGATTTAAAGATTATTTCCTTTCTGGTCCTATGATTACCTGTCATCTGAAAATAAAAAGTAACAGATATATTTTCAAACAGATTGCTCTAAGAAAGTGAGTCAACACTGAAAAGAGAAATTCATCTTGTTCATTTAAACTATGTTCGCTCAGTCACTGAGTACTTGCCTTCAATTCCTGTTTGCTTTTAACTTGACCTTTCTCCAGTTGTGTGCCGTGATAGCAGAGTATATAACAGTGAAAAATGAGTAGAAAAATATGATGTTAGAAGCAAGACAGATTTGAACATTACTTTTCATCTACTCATCATTCATGTTTCACGAGACTTCTTGATGGCCTGATTATAGTGAATCCAGGATCAAGGTGAGTGATAAGCATCACTGGAAAGCACAAAGTAGAACAGATAAACTAACTGAAGCACTTCTGGAATACTAAATTAACTAATACAATAAACTGCAAAAAAATGGTGGTAAGTCTTTTTCTCTATGATTTATAATACTTGGGTGCAGAGGCAAGGGATTAGCTTCTCTTTTGACTGAACTTGGTGTTGTTTCCCACAGAATGTAATAAACAGTTCATATTTAACCAGAAGAAACCTCGTGCTCAGATAATCTTTAACAACCCTTGAAATGTGTGGAAATAATGAAATCAATTTTTTATTGATTTATTTTTAACTATTCAAAAAAATATTGTTATAGGAAGAGTCTGGAGTTGCTTCTAACACATCCACTCTTTATTTATAGACATAAACAATCATAAAGGGTCAAAAATCACAAAACACTACAGAGTTTGTTACATTCCTACAATGAAAATGACCATGTCACCGAGTTCTAATTCTCAAGTTCTCTCTGGACTTTTTGTAACCTCATTTAAGGCAGATCTTCTCTGAATATAATAAAATATTATATAAAATAAACAGCATGGGCATAGAAAATGTTTTCATGGGTCAAGAAAGACTCAAGTTTCTTGCTAGCAAGAGGCTATGAAAATACAGGAGAATAATTTTATTAATGATACTTAGGCTGTCAAGTATGCAAGTTAGCAGGAACTTGCTATAATATTTTTCCTGAAATTAAAATAGGTTATGGTTTTATTTCATAGTACTTATTTTAGTACTTTAATTAAGCAGAGAGATGTACTTGATAAGAGAGACATATCTAAGTGTTTTCTTCAAACTATATTTATAACAGAATAGCTTTCAAGAGATTGTTTGTGTGAAAAAAATGCCTTAAAATGGAGATGGTACTGAATCTTGGACATGATATCTTTTGAAGGGAGAGTCAATGTAGGAATAAATTGTTAGAAAAATTGCTGCTTGCACACTCATGGATAACAATTATCCTAATTTGTACATTATTAAAAATAATAGGTTTATCCAATAGATTTCTAAATTAGTGGAAAAAAGTTTATAAAAAGCAACTCTATTGCTAAGGACTGGGGATTCCAGCTTTGGACAAAGACAGTAATAAATGAGGGGCTAGTGGGTAATAATCTCTGCCTCAGGTAAAAAGAGTATTGCAAGCTCATCTATGTTTTTTAATGGCATTGTGTAATATCATGCCTAAATTATCTCAGGCTGTATTCTTCTCAAGGGAACTGGATTGCATGACATGATTTTAATATCAGTCTCAATGTTTAACAGTTTTTCCTACTAGAAATATCTCAGATCTGAGCTAAATGTTAAACATTTTTATGTAGCCTAATTCAACTTAATTCAATATAAAAGTTGCATGCCTACTGGGAGCGTGTGTGGACAGCACTATACCAGATGCTATGAAAAATTAATGAGCTTCTAATAGAGCTGAGAAGTCAGAACAAGGCTATAAGTTGGCATGCAAAGATAATACGCGTGAGTAGAATTAAGTTGCAAGATGCTCTGGGGAAGAAGATGTAAGGATAGGGGTCATGTCCCATAAGTTTCTATTATAGAATAATTTTGGAGAGGATGAATTCTCAGATTATCATTAAAGGATGACCCTCACTAGTTAGGGTACACATGAGGAGGGTGTCCCAGAAGAAAATATTAGATGCTAAGGCCCCATGGAGGGTGAGTGATAAATTCCTGCATTGAGCTTTGGAAAGTTAGGGTCTATGTCATATTCTTCTTTAGTCCAATACCTGACATAGAATAGGTTCCCACTATGAGTTTTTCAGTGAGAATAAACAGTATGATCAAAGGCCCCGTCTCTACCATGAAAAGTAAAATTGTGCTAATAAAATTTTCCTTTGGATCAAAGCTTTGGATGCTTCAAAATTTATTTCTAAAATGAAGGAAGGTCATTCTTGTTTTTTAATCATAAATTTTATAATTTACTTTATCTGGAAGTTAACAAAATTCTGGTTTTTAAATGAGCATATGTACTCATTCTTAGAGTAAAAATAAATCAAAGAATTTTAATACAGTATTTCTGATTACATTATATGATGGTTTGCTGTGATAGTCTTCTCAACAAGTTTGACTTTTGCAACCTGGTCAAAAAGATTTAATGCTTTTTCTTTCTTTTCTTTTCTTTTCTTTTCTTTTTTTTTTGGTATATTTTATTCATTATACTATTACAGTTATCCCATCTTTCTCCCCTTTATCCCCTCTGCCCTTCACCCCATCCCATCATCTTCCCATCTTAGTTCATGTCTACATATCAGTTCTTTGGCTTCTCAGTTTCCTATACTATCCTTAACCTCCCCCTCTCTATTTTTGCTTTGTTTTGTTTTGTCAACATTTTCTGGTCACCACTTTTCCCAGCCCCACCCACTCAGCCCCACCTCCCACCCTCAATGCTTCCTCCATTTGACTTTGTAGATGGGTCTCTTATGCATGTTCCTTGATGACCCTTCCCCTTCTTTTCTCCCCAGTATCCCCCTCCCCCTCCCCTCTGGTTAATGTCAGTTTGTTTTTTGTTTCAGTGTTGCTAGTTATATTTTGCTTGCTTATTTGTTTTGTTGATTAGTTTCCACTTAGAGGCGAGATCATATGGTATTTGTTAGCTGTTTTTTTTTAGATTTTATTTATCTTTAGAGAGAAGGGAAGGAGGGAGAGAGGGAAACATCAATGTGTTTCTCTCATGCACCCCCTATTGGGGACCTGGCCTGTAGCCCAGGCATGGGCCCTGACTAGGGAATCAAACCAGTGACCATTTGGTTCACAGGCAGGTGTGCAAACCACTGAGTTACACCAGCCAAGGAAATGGACACAAAAACCACAGTTTTTGGATCCACTCATTTACTGTTTGGCACTTAGGTTGCTTTCAGCACTTGGCTATTGTAAATTGTGCTGTTATGAACATGGGGGTGCAGTTTCTTTTGAATTGGTGTTTCAGGATTCTTGGGGTATAATCCCAGCAATGGAATTGTGGGGTCAAAAGGCAGTCCATTTTGAGTTTTTTGAGGAAATTCCAAACTGTTTTCCACAGTGGCTGCACCAGTCTGTATTCCCACCAACAGTGTACTAGAGTTCCCTTTTCTCCACATCCTCGCTAGCACTTGTTTGCTGATTTCCTTATGGTAGCCATTCTGGCAGGTGTGAAGTGGTATCTGATTGTGGTTTTAATTTGCATCTGTCTGATAGCCAGTGATGCTGAGGATCCTTTCATATGTCCCTGGGCCCTGTGTATGTCCTCCTTAGAGAAGTGTCAGTTCAGGTTCTTTGCCCATTTTTTAATTGGATTGTGTGTCTTCCTAGAGTGGAGTTGTGTGAGTTCTTTATACATTTTTTAGAGATCAAACTCTTGTCTGAGGTATCATTGACAAATATATTTCCCCATATAGTTTGTTCCCTTTTCATTTTGCTAATGTTTTCTTTAGCTGTGTAGTAGCTTCTTATTTTGATGAATTCACATTTGTTTATTCTTTCCTTTATGTCCCTAGCTCTAGGGGACATATCAGTGAAAATATTGCTGCATGGAACATTTGAGATTTTCCTGCCTATGTTCTCCTCTAGGACTTTTATGGTGTCACGACTTATATTTAAGTCTTTAATCCATCTTGAGTTTATTTTTGTGTATGGTGTAAGTTGGTGGTCAAGTTTCATTTTTTTGCTTGTAACTGCCCAGATCTCCCAACATCATTTATTGAAGAGGCTATTTTTTACTCCATTTAATGCTTCTGCTCCACTATGTCAAATATTAATTGATTATATATACTTGGGTTTATTTCTGGGCTGTCTATTCTGTTCCATTGGTCTATGTGTCTGTTCTTATGCTGGTACTAGACTGCATTGATTATAATGACCTTGTAATATACCCTGATATCAGGTACTGTGATCCCTCCTACTTTATTCTTCTTTCTCAAAATTGCTGCAGCTATTTGGGGCCATTTATGATTCCATACAAATTTTTGAAATGTTTGTTCTATATCTGTGAAATATGTCATTGCTATTTTAATAGGAATTGCATTGAATCTATAAATTGCTTTGAAGAGTATGGACATTTTCATGATGTTAATTCTTCTAATCCATGAACATGGTATATGCTTTCATTTACTTGTGTCTTCCTTAGTTTCTTTCTTCAGTGTTGTGTAGTTTTCTGAGTACAGGTCTTTAACCTCCTTGGTTAAGTTTATTCCTATGTACTTTATTTTTGTTGTTGCTATAGTAAATGGGATTTTTTCCCTGATTTCTGATTCTGATGTTTCATTGTTGGTGTACAAAAATCCCTTCAATTTCTGAATATTGACTTTGTATCCTGCTGTTTTGCCAAATTCACTTATTAGGTTGAGTAATTTTTTGGTGGAATCTGTAGTTTTCTATGTATACTGTCATGTCATCTGCAAACAATGACAGTTTTTCTTCCTCCTTTCCAGTTTGGATAGGAAGGTCATTCTTTTCATCTTCATCAGCTATTCATCTTTGGCTGGGAACTAGTTAATCTTCATGTATATCAATATGCTAATACAGAGCAGAAAGGGGCAGGTTGTGGTTTGGTGATGTATTTAGAAGCCACCAGACATCATTCTATATGTATGTCTTTCTTGCTTTCACACAGAACACTTCCCTTCTCTCATTTTTGATCACCAAGTATATGGGGGTTTTCCTACACCAAGAAATTTTATGAAACCAGCTGAGTGTCCTATGACTTAATTTAATACAAATCTAACACTACCCGGAGATAGTGCCAGATTCCATAGGTTAAGGGTGCATTCCCACAATACTTCTCCCATCCATTTCAGATGCTGATCACAAGTTCAGATTGTTACCTATGCTTTATACAGGACAGTTATAAATTTAAGGTTCCCATAACTCCCTTCTTGGGTCTAATTAGTTTGCAAGAGCAGTTCATAGAACTCATGAGAACAATTATCTTTACAACTTTATTAAAGGATATGATAAAAAAAAAAGGTTGAAGAGCCAGAAGAGACACAGGATGACTTGTGGGTGAGTGCTGAACACAGCAGCTTCTCTCCCTATGGAGTTGGGCTGCAACACCCTCTTAGTCCTTGGATTTGTTCATCAACCTGGAAGCTCCCTGAAGCCCATACTTTATGCAGTTTTGATGGAGTCTTCATCACATAAGCATGATAGATCAAAATTGTGTTTTTAGCCCCTATCCCTTCAAAAGAGAATGCAGGGAGGGTGTAGCTGGAAATTCTAAACTCATAATTATGGCTTGGTTTTTCTAGTGACCAGGAGCTATCCATAAGCCTATTTGGAGTTGCCTCACTAAACAAAAGCCACTGCTCTCACCCAGAAAATTACAAGTGTTTCAGGCTGTGGTCCTAACTCTGTGTTAGGAATCAGGGCCAAACACCAAATAGCAGGGGAAAACGAAGATGGTCCTACTACTTTTATCACCTAGGAAATTACAAGAGTTTTGGATGTTCTGTGCCAGGAACCAGGGACAGAGACCAATATGTGTTTTCTATTTCTTACATGTGATTTGTTATAATATGCTCATTTGTTCACAAAATCCTTGCATATAGGCATTTTAATCTCCAAGTTACAAATCACCAATCAGCAGCTAAGAGATATTAGATATGTGCCTAGTACTATAGAGCTAATAAATGATAAATATAGAAATGATTATAAGCCTGTTTTGATAGTTCTTATTCTCCTTACTCCATGTTGCCTAGCACATAGCTGACCTGGGGAAAGGTCTGGGTCAGGTATCTGACAATACTGGCCACCTGCTAAATGAACTTGTTAGTAGAGAGTAGCTACAAAAAAAAAAAAAAAAAAAAGACAAGTGATCTAACCCAGGAACTGAAACATTGGTGAGCTTTTAATACCCATGTTTTCTCTGAATAACCTTTTGAAGCAGAAAGGCTAGCAGGGAAATTTGAAAGGCAAGCTCAACCTGTCTTCATTTTTGCTTAAGGCTAGGGCTACTTGGTCTTCAAGTCACATGTGCATAACAAATACATTTCATTAAAGTAGAAAAAAGTCCTATAGAACCTTATGCTGCCCCTATGTTTCTGATGAGGCATGGATCTCACTCTTACTAGCTCTCTGATCTTATACAATATATTTTAATTTTAAATCATGTTTTCTAATATGTATGATGGAGTTTATGAATTTGGGACTGTTATTTGGATCCACTAAAATAATGTATGTGAAATGTTCTGCAATGTAAAGTGCTCAGAAAATGTAGAATGTTCCTAATTAGAACAAAAATTCATCTGAACTAAATAACATCAAAATCAAGAAGCATGACATGATAGTTTTCTTCTAAAGGGGACTGCACAGTTTTGAGTGTCTTTAGATGACCAATTCATCCTGAAAACAATTAAGTTTTTCATATAGAAACAGTCTCTCATTCTGGGAAGACTGATAATACTTATTCAGTAATACTGAAGTTAAAAATTATACTCAAGCTTTTCCCTTTTATAGATACAATAACTACCAACCTTGAAAATACCACTGGCTTGAAATTAACATTTCACCAAGATGCAAGGATTTTATACATTTGCGTTTGGGTTATTTTTTTCATCTGTACCTCAAAATCACCCTACACCTTTAGAGTGCTTGTTTATTATCTTGGATTTTAACTGTTTTAGAATTCATAATCCTTAGATTATCTTCTGGAAAATCAAGGCAAAGTACATGTAGATAATGATTTTGCTGTTCTGATGCTGGTTCGCTATTCATATGAGATGTAATTATTGTGTTTTCTTCATGCAGCCCAAATCATTAATTGAAGAATCCAGGAATTAAGAAGGGATATTATGGAAATTTTGAAGTGGGTTTCCATTGCTATTTTTCATTCAGGTTCATTTTATTGATTGTCTAGCAGGAGTTAGTGTAACTTCAATTTCAATCTGACAATATTTCTTAATATTAAATATTTCTAGGTACAAACTCTTTTAATAGAATTTTCTTTCCTCTCTAGAAAGATTGCTTTAAACTAGTTAATATATCATTAACTTCTTCTCAGGGTAATAGATACCATCTGTTGAAAAAAATGAAACTTGCACATCAAACACTTGATAGAAAAGATTGAAAGGAGGCAAGTTTATAATACATTATGTGGGATATGTAGTTTCTGATGTAGCTTTAATAATGACATACTTTCTTACATTATGTTACACAGATCAGGGGCATGTGGGGAAAATATATAACTTTCTTTTCTTGCACAATGAGACCTTGAGTAATTCATCTTCCAAATTTACTGTTAAAGCCAACAAAAGTGTTTTGACATTTCACTACCTAAGGTGGGTGACAGTAGAAACCACTTCAAATGAATCACACATGATAAAACCTTAGATTTATTGCAAACTTGATTTTACACTGTGCATTTGCCCCACATTGTGGACAGTACACATAAAACCATCCAGTTTCATAATATTTTATAGTGCTTAATTAATTTACCCATCCATGCATTTAACATTTATTGAGAGATTATTTTGAGCAACTATTTATAATGGCAGGTGTGGCATGCAAAAACCATCCCGTGCCTTAAATGATTTACAGTCTAGTGGAATGATTGGCATATACTCCCTTAACCACAATTATGTGGCACAGTGATATCTCAGTGGGCAATATAATACAAAAGATGTATTATGGGTCTTAAAACTTTTGACTGTTAAAGAAATTACAAACAGACATCATAAACATTTATATCAAGACTCAGAAAAGGTTATTAGGACCCAGAAATTTATCTACAGTGAGTTATTCTTTCTCCACCTATTCTTTCTGTTTCTCTCTTCATGGCTCAGTTAAGCCTTCAAGGACACATACAAACTGTGGCCTATTTGTCCTGTTGCTACACCTCAGTTCCCAATATGTAAGTTACTATTTATTTTGTAAGGTTTGTGGGATATAGTTTTACTTTCAAGAAGTGGTTTCTTTAAATACCTACCACTAATATTTCCTGCTGCACATAAAATTTATCATTTTAATTCTTTTGAACTAACAATAAAAATTGTTCATTATTTTTGTATCCTTTCTTAAGCACAGGAGAAAAATTCATTGACTGTATGATGATTTGAAGCCTTCCACTAAGATAGCCCCTCAGTTTTATATGTTCAATAGCCCTAATTACTCATTTTTGACATTGCCTTCTAATTTTTAAAATCCCCATTTCCTAAGTTCTAAAGTAATTAGAACACAATTGTAAAAGATAAATTCAAGTCCAAGAAAATTACATATATTATTTCATATTGTTATGCTCATTTGGCATGTGGAAACACTTAGAGTGGCTAAGATACTTGCCCAAAGTCACACTGCTAAGCTAGGCTCAATCAAGGATGGAAGCCCAGTTGTTTGACTTTCGGAGATTGTGCCTTAATCAATACTTGAGTAAATAGATTTTGAAGGCTGTTTGGTTGATTTGTTTACTTGTACTATTCTCTAATGTGCTTCTGATTGCACTTCCCAGTGTTTTAAACTATTATCATTCTCCTTCATCTGGCCCTTTTACTCTAACCCTTTCATTTTCATAAAATAACTTTCATATGTTACTGAGAAAATAGGGCTGTTAGTTGCAAACTTCTACCTTCTATAGTTTCCTATTCTTCAGATTAGACTTTTGTACACATTACTCTTGTTTACACCAGCATACCTACCTCAGGAAACAGGCCAATACTGCCTTACTTGTGATGGATTAATGGCTCATCATGCCTTCCCAGCCCCACTCTGTCATTAATGTCCCTCTCTGCTAAATGTTCAGTCTTTCCCTTTCAATCCACTTTTGCTATTCCTAAAAACATATTTATATATACTCTTCTGTTTTTTTTCTTTAAAATCTAGCCCCTTAAGTAATTACCTATTATTCATCTATTTTTCCCCAACAAACATTTTAAAACATTACTATTTATTTTATTTCCACTTTCTTAAAAATATTTTCTACTTAGTTAAAATTGCCATTAAAATCCAACGTCCTCTATAGCCAATCTAGTGGAAGTGATTTTTCTGGAGTGGCCTGTAATGAAATGCAAATCACTTGCTCATCCTGCTTCTCAAACCTTTCCCCCTTGGCCTTTGTGGCATGCTTTTCTCATTTCTTTTCTCTTCTCTAACTGTTCCTTAACCTACAGTGTCTGCTTTGTCTTAGCATTTTTTTTTCTATTTTTAACCCTATTTTTAACTTTAAGTAAGTAAGTAAGTACTTACTTACTCTCATACTTTTCCATGACTCAGTAGAGTCATGATGCTGACCCCAAATAAATAGGTTCAGATTTCTTCCTTTCTCCAGAGGTCCAACTACATTTCCAACTGTCTCTTGTCCTTTCAACTTCAATATGTTCCAAACTAAATACAACACCTTTTTCTCCTTATTCCAAATCTATTCGTCCTCATTTTGCATATGGGTACCATACCCTTACACCTCAAGACAGAATCTCTGGACTAAATTTCTTATTTCATCCATTCTGTCTGACTCTAATTTCCCATTCATATTACCCAACCTCATGCTTTATTTTTGAAACTTTCTACTTGACCTGGAACATTCAAACGTGGTCTTCTCTATTTCTCAGATAATTCACTGCAATCAGTGGCTCTGTAGGCACCATTTTTTTCATAACCTCAAGAAGTAATTTGCCAACTTATATTGTCATAATCATATTTACATGCCTGGTTTTCTTCACTGGCCCATGAGTTTCTCAGAAGTGACTTTGTTAAATTCTCATGTTGTAGCCAGTATCAGGCACTTAGGGGTTGTTCCATAAATATTTTGTAAACTAATGGTTTTCTATTGATTTACATCATTATAGATCTCTGTTCCCGGGTCTCCATTACTGCAACGTAACTTCATGTGCATTTACTTCTTTATTATATTAGAATTCTACAGATAGTGTTTCAGATACCATTAGAGGTTCTCCATTGCCTTCATTGTAAGACACAATTGCTTAGCATGGTATAGAGTGATTACCAGTAGCTCACAATACTTCATAGTCACATCTTCCACCCCTGCCTAGCCCTACATTCAATAAAATAATCCCTGCCTGTTGTACTCTGCCCTTGCCACGTGGTTCAGTTGGTTGGTGTGTCATCCCATGCACCAAAAGTTTGTGAGTTCAATTTCTGGTCAGGGCACATACCTAGGTTGTGGTTCAATCCTGGTATGGTATGTGTGTAGGAGGCAACCAAGGAATGTTCCTTTTTTACATGGATGTTCCTCTCTCTTTCACTCTCTATCTAAAATTAATAAAAACATATCCTCAAGTGAGAATCATCCTCTTCACCACCACTACCACCTCTATCATTATCATCTTCATCATCATCTCTGCACCTAGTATGACCTGCCCTTTTATGTCTCTGAGTGTTACCCAAGCTGTTTTTTATATCATTGATGTCCACTCACTCTACCTGAACACTTTTCCTGCTCCACAACCAAGCTAAATGTCTTCACCAATGAACTTTTTCTCATGACCCTAGTTGATAATATGATATTTTCCATCAGACCTCCATACTACATCACACATATTTAGGTATAATAATTGTTATGATTTATGTTATATGTTTCCATTCATGTTTGCTTATGTGCTATTTATGGAGTTCTTTCTTCATCACTGGTCAATGAGCCTTTGATACCTTACTCATCTCTGATCCTCGGTACAAAATACATTTGCTGAACAATAAAATATATTCAGTCATATTCATCATTAAGTTAATTAGCAACTATTATTTTAGTTATGGTAATAAAACTTTGAATAAGTATGTGCCTTACAAAATAAGATACTTTTTTATGTTTTCCAAACTTTATTTTTTCCAAAAAAGGATATCAGATATTCTGGCAGATCCTTTGACCTATGATGGAAAATATACTCTTCCTCTTTCCTTAGATAGAAGGAAAATTAAAAATAGAAGAAGAGCAGTTGCAGCAAACCTGTGGTGGCAAGCTTCCAAACCCTTTGTCCCTGGCAATAAGTGGATCAGCTACTGAATGGGGGAACCAATGGAAAATTCAGTGAGAAAAGATAACTGAGAATGCTACCTTGCCTATCAACAGTGATGAAAGTAACATGTAAAGAGTTATATTTTAGGTCATACAAACAGATGGTTTCAAACAACATGTGCTACATACTGTCATATTTCTTACCTTTACCTCTAAACACTTAGGCCAGCTTGGAAATTAAAAAATGAAATGTAAGCAACAAAGAGAACTTCCTGAGGGGTAAATCACATGATTCAAAGCAGTTATCAACTAATTTTAAGTGCCTGTCTACTGTTTTCTTAAATGACATGCTACATAAAAGGATTTTTAATGATGGGAGAATAACCAAACATGAGGAAAAAAATTCCCCTGATTTTTGCTTTCCACTGGGGGTAAAAATATAAATAAGACAAGTAAAATAAAAAACAAAAAAACACATTCATTGACTATACCCACCACCACTCCCATTACAAAAGAAAATGAATGTCCAAAATATTTGCTGCCCTGAAGTGTGTAGCCATATTAGAGTAGAGTAATTGAATACTTGCATGCAAGTGTTATTGTGAGACAATAAATCTAGGATAAGGAATAGAAAGTGGTTAAATCATTAAAAAAATAGTGTCCCCACTTTATAAAGCAAACAGATTCAATGTATATTATAAATTTTACTTTTCTCACATTTGCAATATTAGCCAATTCCATTTTTAAAAAATCAAATTATAGTCAGACCAGCAAGCACCTAGGAACTACTCAGGTGTCTAGGAGTCTCTAAGAGACAACTAGTTGATTCTCTTGTTTTACCAATTAGGAAAATGAAACTGAGAAATTGTAAATGATAGTATAAAAGCAGTCCTGGACCAGATCTCTAAGCGGCAGTTGAGTGTTTGAAAGGTTATTATCATGCTGAAGGATAACTTGGGCCTTGAAGGTGTCCTAGGGAGTTTTTACCATGTATCTGCCCTATATCCTGACTGTTTTAAAGGATCATCTCTCCAAACCTGAGGTTGTCCTGACTCACACACATGCAGTTTATGTCCTTGAGAATTACCCCAAGATTCTTTACTTGGAGATGTCCAGAGCAGACAGGAGCCCCAGAGGCTCACCATGTTTGTTCATCACTGCGATTCTAGAATCTTAGATGGCACAAGGCACTTGGCAGGCACTAACCAAATATAGTTGAAGAAATGCATCTTTGGCATTTTTATAAGGACCACCTCTAAACTGCTCCAATAAGTTAATTATAAAAGGAATTATTATCTATCATAAAAATGATAAACTGCCCTTTCAATAGTCATGATTAGGCAAAACTTTGCCAAAAGTGGTTATAACAGATTTCAAAGGTAAGAAAATAATATTTACCTCTATTATTCTCTATCAGCAATTAAAATATTATCTTTCTTCAGAGCAATTGTCATAATTTGAAAACAATCTCATGTATTTTGTTATTTGTTTTTACTTAGCTCTGCCTACTAAGTTGATGACATTACTTGTTTACTTTTTTCAGTCTTTCAACAGATAATATTGAATGGTTATGCCTCAAGCACCATTCTAAATGCTTGAACACGACAAAAAGACTTGATATCAAAAGATCACAGTTTAGTAAGATAGACAATAAATAAAATGTATATTGTTTTCCATATTATCTGTAGAACCTATCATGGTGCCTGGCATTTAATAAATCTCTATTGGAGGAATTAATAAATAAATAATACTTGCTAGACACTATAGGCACACTGAAAATATAACCCTTACTCTCTTGGAGTACACTATTTTTGATTAGATTTTTAACTTGCTAAAATGGCTTTTAGCTTAAAAGCAGAATAATGATTGTACATAATTGCTTTTATACTTGTAATTTTAATTGAAAAAGTTTCTGCAGAAAATGTTCATAAAAGCAATGTTTAGTAATTTGATTAAGAACAACCTATAAATAATTCAAACAACTTAAAATTTTTTTTGTAAATATTTAGACAAAGGCTCCATGAGGCATTTGGAATTAATGGCCTCTAAGCTTCTATGATATTTTTCCACTGAGCCCAAAAGATAATGAAATATGAAGACACTTGGATAAATAAAAAGAACTTTAATGATATAAAGAAAATCGAGAGATAATATAAAAGCAGATTTTACAGTATCACCATGAATTCAGGGAAAAAACTGTTAGTCTCACATATTTTCAGTCACTTTGTCCACTAAGGTTTTTTTTTTTTTTTTACCATTAGATTCATTAAGAAAACCAAAAGTGAAATTATGCTTATTAGTTACATCTGTTGCCTAAAATAATGAGGACAGCATATTATGTTTTATTTAATAAATCACTATTTGAATGGATGGGGATAATAAGTCATTGTATGATTAAATAAGAATGGTCCAATGGGAAAAAATTATTGGTTCTGAATTGCCAGTCATAATGTGATCTCTAACATAGGGTTTCTCAATACTCCTGAATATTCTGTAGGGAAGAAACCTCAGATTGGATTTCAGATTCATATCAACGCTAAACCTCACTTTCCTCATCTGTAAATTTAAGGGAACAATATTTAGATTTCAGATTACTGTAACATATGCAGAAGTGTTTTGCATAATATTAAACACATAATACTAAACTGCTAAACAAAAATTTTCTGTTCTATGTTTTAAAAATCCTCCCATCCTTAAAGTGTTATAACATGTTCTAGACCATGCAGAAGGCCCACACTTATACATTCCTTCTTGTCTCTGTGTTCCCTTGAGGATGTCTGTTTACATTCCATAACATAGGACATGTGTATCTCGACAGTTTGAGTCTGAGGCTGGAGGGCATGACCAATCACATTTACACATTACATTGTATACATTGTAGACAATGAAGAGAAAGAGAATGAATGCAAATGACTGCCTTGTAGTCAGGTTTCATACAGATGATAACAAGCACATTTAGAGATAATGAGATTGAAATAATGAAGTCTTCCAGTCAACACTCCATTCAGCAAAACTCTGGGTGTGCAGCACAAAGGACCATGAGACCCAAGAGGCCATCCACCCCATCTGTGAGATGACAAAGACTCATGGAACTGAAGAGCTCTTTGGGAGGCACATTAGAAAGAAATGGATGATCAGCCTCTTCACAAGTAGCTTTTCAGGGTTACCACTACCTCACATGGTTAAGTTAAATTGAAAAAATAATTTAGCTATTCATCTATGTCTGGAACTAAAGATTCTATATATTGGATGGAGAGTGATGTCGGGGGAGGACACTAGGGGTGGGATTAGGAAGGTTGTTGGGTGGGGCAGGGGCTGGGAAGAGGTGTCTATCAGTCTCAGGTGGCTTCTGGAAAGTGTAAATGGCTCATGCTGGTAAGAGTCATCAGTTGCTTTTGAAACACTGAAATGTTCAATTTGCTGTGAAGCTTTTTGAGGGGAGCGGAGTAGTGAATTAGTGCTTCTCCAATGTTGGTGTACATGGGAATCACATGGTGAAAAGGAAGCTATTAAAATGCAGACCTGATTTAGCAGTTCTGCTAACACCTGAGACTTCATTTCTTTATTTTCTTTTACTTTAAATATTTGTTGTTTTATTTTAAAATTACAGTTGACATACAGTATTATATTAGTTTCAGGTGTACAACAGAGTAATTAGACATTGTATAACTTACCTAGTGATCACCCTGATAAATCTAGTACCTATCTGGCAAAATACACAGTTATTACACTATTATTGACTATATTCTCTATGCTGTAATTTACATCCCATGACTATTTTGTAACTAACAATTTCACCTTTCTCAGCCATGTTCCCAAGCCCCTCCTATCTACCAACCATCAAAATATTGTCTGTATCTATGAGTCTGTTACTTTGGTCCTTGTTCATTTGTTTTGTTTTGTTTTGTTCTATTTTGTTTTTAGATTCCATATATAAGTGAAATGATAGGACATTCTTCTTCCTTTGTCTGACTTATTTCACTCAGCACAATACCCTCTAGGACCATCCATGTTGTTGCAGCTAGCAAGACTGCATTTTTTATAGATGAGTCATATAACATTGTATACATATGAGCCACTTGTTCTTTATCCATTTAGCTATTGATAAATACTTAGGTTGTGTCCATACCTTGGTTCTTGTAAATAATGATGCAATGAACATATGGATGGATGTGTGTGTCTTTTCAAATCAGTGTTTTGGATTTCTTCTGATCCTTTTGTGTCTCTTTTATATAGTCTTTGATTTAAATTCTATTTTTTTCTGGTAGAAGTATTGCTACCCCAGCCTGTTTGTTTCTTCCCATCTTCATGAAATATCTTTTTCCCATCCCTTTACATTCAGTCTGTGTGTGTGCCTTTTGATCTGAAGTGTGTTTCCTGTAGACAAGATATATAAGGATCTTGTTTTGTTACACATTTGGCCTCCAAATGCCTTGTGATTAGAACATCTAATCTATTTGCTTTTAAAGTAATCGTTGATAGATAGGCATCTATTGCCATGTAATTATTCATAGTTTTAATCTTTCTTTTTTTTCTTCTTCTTAAAGAAAACCCTTTAACATTTCTTATAATACTAGTTTGGTGGTGATGAACTCCTTTAGCTTTTTCTTGTTTAGGAAGCTCTTTATCTGTCCTTAAACTCTAAATGACAGCTTTCTTGGGTAGAGTAATCTTTGTTGTAGGCCTTTGCTTTTCATCACTTTGAATATTTCTTGCTCATCCTGTCTGGCCTGCAAAATTTCTGTTAAGAAGTAAGCTCATAATCTTATGAGAGCTCTCTTGTAGATAACTGTTTTTCTTTTGAAGCTTTTAAGATTCTTTCTTTGTCTTTAACCTTTGACATTTTAATTATGATATGTGAGTATCTTTGGTACATCTTATTTGGGATTCTATGCTTCCTGGACTTGTATGTCTATTTCCTTCACCAGGTTTGACATTTTTTTCACCATTATTTTTCACAAGACTTTCAATTCCTTGCTTTCTCTCTCTATTCTTCTTCTGGCACCCCCATGATGCAAATGTTGGTATGCTTGAAGTTTCCCCAGAGGTGCCTTACTCTAGTCTTATACCTTTATTCATTTTTTAAACATTTTTTTGCTGTTCTAATTGGGTGTTTTCTGCTTCCTTATCTTCCAAATTTCTGATTTGATTCTCTGCTTTATCTGCTCCACTATTGATTCCCTATAATGTATTCTTCATTTCTTATTGGCTCTTTTTCATATTTTCTATCTGTTTTTATATTTATTATATCTTTGTTGAAGTTCTCAACTAAGTTCATCTACTCTTTCCCTAAGTTCACTGAGCATCCTTATAATCAGTGTTTTGAACTCTGCATCTGGTAGATTACCTATCTCCATTTATTTCTTCTTCTGGAATTTTGTTGTTGTTGTTGTTATTCTTTCATCTGGGACATGTTTCTTTGTCTCTTCATTTTGGCTGCCTCCTTGTGTTTGTGTCTATGTATTAAGTAGAGGTGCTACATCTCCTGGGCTTAGTAAAGTGGACTTCCATAGTAAGTGTGCTGTAGGAACCAGTAGTACTGCTTGCTTCATCACCCAAGGTAGGCACTTCAGGTGCAGCTCATATGTGGGCTGTGTATACCCTCCTCTTGTAGTTGAGACTTGCTTGCTTTTGAAACCAGTGGGAGGGATTTACCACCAGACTGATCTGCTGAAAGAATTGTCTGTGACTACCATATAGGATTAGCTGTGCAGGGCCTAACCACATAGAATAGAACTTACTTCATTGGGGCTCTGATACCTGTTTAGTCTGCTCCTTGAGTGTGTTGCTTGTAGAGGTGATTAGGTGGTGTTTTGATGTGTTCTGAAGGTGTATACCAGGTTCCATGGCTCTGCAGCCTTCCAAAAGGTGCAGGCCAAAGTCAGCTTCTGCCTCTGCCCTGCCTGGGGCCACTCAGCATGAGCTACACAGCCTTCTGCAGATGGCTGTTAATTGTGCTGGGCTTGGAGGTGCCCAGAAGAGTTCAGGGTGTGAAAAAAGGCAGGCTACCACTCAGGAGGATTTAACGGCAGGCACACCGGGCATGCACCCTGGGCCCTGACTTCTGAAGGGCCCCACAAAAACCCCAACTTTACACTTTTATCTAATGACACCAAGTTTGGTTTCATATGTGCAATTTTAATTATGTACAAGTTTATGATCAGCGGTAAAACCTGATAGTATGTTTATATTTGCTTATTTTCATTATTTCTGCCTAGGCCCTGTGCAGCTGCACTACTGCTCATCAGAGCAATAGAATCGTATTTGCTGCTTTGTACTTTCAAAGGTTCTCCTGCAGTGCAGACTTATGGTATATGCAAATACACAGGGATGTAAATTAGTTCGTGAATATGTACTTGTTTCATTTACAGTTTTAAAAATATGTATTTTTAAACATATATTTTTATTTTCCCTGTCAATCTCTTTTTTTAAGGGGCCCAATATTTTCTTCTGCGCCCGGAGCCTCAACCGACCTTAATCCGCCTCCACTGCCACTAGCTCCGGGCATGGGGCCAATTCGTGAGAAGTAAGAGGCACGCTGAGGTCAGATGCCACTTATTTGAGAGATTTTAGGAAAGTCTGAAGCATGAGCCAAGACAGAGCTTTGTATGGAAAAGCTATTGTAAATGGTGTGTGTAGGCTTGCAACATAGGTGGGGCAGGGTCTCAGGGAATCACCAGGATGGGTTAAACAGTGTTAGGCAGGTTGAAGGAAACTCAAATACGGTGCTTGCCTGCTGGCTCTGTGGGAAGAACTCCCAGAAAAAGAACAATGGCCTGTGTCAGGACTTCTATCTGGGAAAAAGCTATACCTTTACATCTTGCCCTGATACTGGACAATTCAGTTCCTCCATGTATGTCCCTGGTGCCTTTTGAGTTGCTGCCCTAGTACTTGAACTCAGAGGAAGTTAGTCAGAGTAAGCCAATGCATGGGCCCTTTAAGAGGAACTGCCTAGAACTCCAGAAGCTCTCCGTGTGATTCACCCAAAATCCCCACTGGTGTCCACAGCCAGTAGTTATGGGGACTTCTCTTACTGGCACTGGACCCCTGGGCTGGGGAACCTGGTGTGAGGCTAGGATCCCTTGATCCTCAGGCAGGACCTCCACAGGGAGATATCCCTCCCATTTTTTACCTGCCACAGTTAGGTAAGAGACCAGCCCATTCTGTGTCTCCACCCTTACTACCAGTCTTGATGGGTCCTCTTCTTTATATCTTTAGTTTTAAGACTTCTGTTCAGCTAGATATCAGGTGGTTCCACATGATAGTTGTTCTGTTGTTTAGTAGTAGTTATGATGTGGGTGTGGGTGGCTTCAAGTACTCTATTTACCTATCCCATCATCTTAACTGGAATAACCTGCATTCCTAACAAGCTCCCTGTTGATGTCCATCCTCCCCATCTGGACCATGATTTGAGGGGCAAAGTTTAAGAAACACCATCTCACAGCAGCAGAATGTAAATGTGGATGTTTTAACTGGCTTGCTTTATAATTTGCTTGAAATGTGACTACAGCTAAGCCACTTGAAAACCCTAACACAATTCCTCAGCTATGAAACAAACAGAAATAAATACAGGGAAGAATTTTTATTAGGATTTCAAAGCAGAAGAGTTCTTCTTAGCTGTATGTCCCTGAAAATGTTGGTTAAACCCTCTAAACTTTCTTTCCTTCATTTGCAAAATGGCCTCCTCCTCTGTGATGAAGGTTCCATAAGATGGATGTGTAAAGCATCTAGAAACTTGCCTGGTACATAGTAGGTGCCAAAGGGACAGGAAGCTCTTTACTTATTTGTGAGCTATGACTTGATGCTGATTCTGTGACTCAGACTATGAAAATACACTTTATAGTAATGATTTTCTGAGACACTTCTCCTAGGTCACTGAGTTTAAAGCAAAGTGAATGCATTTGCTTTCTTTCCTTGTCTTTCCCCCACCCCCCACCCTGAAGTGTTTACAGTGCCTTGGAGAAATGCCTTTCATATTACCTGGAGGGAAATACTGTTTTTAAAATCAGAAGTGGAAAATATTCTCATGCTGTACAAGAATTGCTCAGTATCTGTCACTCATGTTGCTCTATTTCACTGTTATATATTTTGTGTTCATTTTCACAGGTGATAATGTGCACTGGTAACACACACACAGACCAACCACCAACCAGCAACAGGTCCACCTTCAGTTTTCCTACTCTGAAGTAAAATTGAAATTTCCTTCTTTCCTTAGAAGAAAATATGTCCTTCTAAGGAGAAGATAGCTGAGATTTGGAAATACATTTATGGTTCCCATTTAAAAACTGGTGAATAATTATTTTCACCTCAAAAATTCATTAATGATATACCATATAAATGTTTGCTCTCTTCCTACCATTTACCATCAGAACAAAGTGACATAAAAGAACCATTTGAACTCTCAGATCTCATGTTCCTTTATTTGTTTAAAGGACCCATAATAACTCTCTTATTCCCATAAAGTGTCCCTCTGTGGATTATATATGAAATGACACCAAGTAGTCCAAGAGAGTGTTATCACAATATCAATGTATCTTTGCATCTCAAGAAAAAAAAATCTTATAGAGTTCATAGAATATTTTTTAATTACCAAAAAAGCTTCTAAATTAGGAAATCAAAAGCAAGAACAACAAACAATAGGACAAGTTTCCCAATATGGGCACCCAAGTACCTGCCCTGGAGAATTGACTGTGAGGATGGCATGAGTTGGTATTTGTCAGCCACAAGGGCAGCTGCTCTGTGTAAGTGCTTGTTAAAGAAGTAGGTAAACAAAACATGGCTTCAAAGAAGCACCTCACTTGGAGCTCTTTCAGGTTGAAAAATGCTCAGAGAAAACAGTGTTATATGTCAGCTCTGGTTTGTTTTTGTCATGTTTTAATGTGTACCTTTCCCATCCCCCATAGCCATTGTGGTGTGGGTCCCAAATATTGTGGGACATCTGGTCATCTGCTGGGGTCTATTGAAATAAGTTCCTTACAGGTTATGGAAAAGGTCATGTTGCAGGGAGAAAAAGCTGGTTAATACCGGTGTATCTAAGTTTATTGTTCACCTAACAAAAAAAAGGGGGAAATTTGAGATATAGCATGGTGTCATTTTCTTATATGTCTCCTCACCAACAACCCACTAGACTTATTATGGAGTGGGGATCTGACTGGATTTTGTGGGTAATTAAAAAAAAGCGTTTCCCTTAACATCGGGAACAAGTCAATGGTGTCTACTTTCACTACTGTTATTCAAGATAGCAATGGAAGGCCTAGCCACAGCAATCAGAGAAAAAGAAATAAAAGACATTCAAATTAGAAAGAAAGAAGTAAAACTGTCATTATTTGCAGATAATATGATATGGTATATAGAACACCCAAAAGATTCCACAGAAAAACTACCAGAACTAATAAATGAATTCAGTAAGTAGCAGAATATAAGATAAATATCAAGAAATCAGTTGCATTTTTATACACCAATAATGAACTATCAGAAGGGGAAACTAAGATAACAACTCTATTCATAATTACTTCAAAAAGAATAAAATACTTTGGAAGAAATTTAACCAAGGGTGTAAAAGACATGTAGTAAGGCAATTATAAGACACTAAAGAAAGAAATTGAAGATACAAATAAGCAGAAGCATATCTTCTGATCATGGATAGGAAGAGTTAACATCATTAAAATGTTCATGCTACCCAAAGTGATCTATAGATTCAATGCAATTCCTATCAAGATACCAATTGCATATTTCACAAAACTAAAGTAAATGTTCTAAAAATTTATATAGAGCCACAAAAGACCTTGAATAACCACAACAATCTTGAGAAAGAGAAACAAAGTTGAAGCAATCACATTACCTAATATCAAACTATACTACAAGGCCATAGTAATCAAAATAGCATGGTACTAGCATGAAAACAAACATATGGATCAATGGAACAGAAGAGAGGGCCCAGAAGTAAACCCATGCCTTTGCAGTCATGGGTTTTGACTGTAAATATTTGACGAAGGAGACAAAAACATACAGTGTGTAAAGATAGGCTATTCAATGAATGGTGTTGGGAAAATTGGACAAATAACATGCAAAAAAAAAGAAACTTGACAACCTTCTTATATCATCTGCAAGAAAAAATTCAAAATGGTTTAAATACTTAAATGTTAGATTTGAAACCATAAAAATTCTGGAAAAAACATAGGCAGTAAAAACTTGGACATTTATTATAGCAATATGTTTTCTGATATGCTTCCTCAGGCAAGGGAAACAAAAGAAAACAAATAAACAAATGGGACTATATCAAACTAAAAAATTTCTCCACAGCATGGGAAACCATCAACAAAATGAAAGAAACCCACTGGATCTCCATATTAGCTGATAACATCAGATAAGGGGTTAATCCAAAATTTCTAAAGAACTTATAAAACAACACAAAAAAACCCAAAAAATCTAATTAAAAAATTAGCAAAGGACCTGCATAGACACTTCTCCAAAGAGGACAGATGGTCAATACACATATGAAAGAATGCTAACCATCACTAATATCAGAGAGATACAATTAAAACCAAAATGAGATATAATCTCATACCTGTTAGTGTGGCTATCATTAATAAATCAACAAACAACAAGTTTGTTGTGGATGAGGATGTGGAGAAAATGGAATCCTAGTGTACTATTGATTAGAAGGCAGATTGGTACAGCCATGGTGGAAAGCAGTATAGAGTTACCTCAAATGGGGTGCAGGCCAGAGGGGATATAGGGGGAAAAATTGGACAACTGTAATGGCATACTCAATAAAATATACAAAAACAAACAAACAAACAAACAAACAAACAAAAAACCCTGTTGAACATCTATAAAAAATATTAAAATTGGAACTGCCTTATGAGGCAGTGATTCCACTCCTGGGAATATATCCATTGAAACCTGAAACACTAATTTGAAAGAATATATGCACCCTTATGTTCATTGCAGCATTATTTACAATTGCTAAAATTTGGAAGTAGCCCAAGTGTCCATCAGTAGATGAGTGGATAAAAAAGCTGTGGTACATTTATGCAATGGAATACAATGCAGCTATAAAAAAGATTATCTTACCTTTTGCAACAGCAAAATAAGTAAAATAATCCACTCAGTGATGTTCAAGTACCACATGATTTCATTCATATTTGAAATCTAATATACAAAATAAACTAGTAAACAAACAGAAACATCCTCATAGATAGAGAACAAACTGACAGCTGTCAGAGGGGAATGGGATTTGTGGGCTAGGTGAAAAAGTGAAGGGACTAAGCAAAAATAAAAAGAAAACAAAACCTTATAGACACAGACAACAATATGGTGATTACGAAAGAGAAAGGAGGGTGTGGGGAAAAAATGAGTATAAATGGAGGATATATGGTGATGGAAAGAGACTTGATTTGAGATAGTGAACACACAATACAATATACAGGTGGTGTATTTTAGAATTGCACACTCGAAACATATATAATTTTATTAACCAATGTCACGCCAATAAATTCAATAAAAAGTAAAAAAAATTGTAATATTACTCAGGACTTATTATCATTAGTACATTAGTTTAGCCTCTCAAAACTTGTAAAATACTTGATCTATTGGGCAGTATGAAGAGACACATATATGTTTTTAAGGCAAAATATGAAAATATCAATAGATCTGGAAAATATGTAAACACATCAATTAGCAAAGCATCTCTAATGAGAAATTTCCATTTTCCCACCTCTGACAAAAATGATAATCCCAATTTTGAAATCAGGAAATTAAAATTTATCTTCAGAGCCTTCTGTTTCTTTGTATACAAGTTGCTCTTTAAAATACTGCCATTTAATCATTAAGGAAATTATTTGGTAGTATTGCTCCTAGTAGTCTGTTTGGAAAAACTGTCAAGGGGAATTATGAAGAAACATTTGGTACAAAATAAAGGGAATCATAAGGTTTAACAAAATAATATCCTGCTCTATATGGAGCTGGAGGACTAGAAATTTGATGTTTTGATCTGTCTGATTTATGTTTTTTCTGCAACAGAGTGCTTATGACTAGGGTGCATTCACTTAGATTACGCCTGGAAAGTGCACTTACCTATCAAGGAGTCAGCTCTTTCCTAGCATTATTAATATTGATTTGTTTTTAATATCTGTAAAGAATAATAAGCTGCTAAGTGATAAATGCTCTTTAGACAGAAGGGATGCATTTCTATAAAGAAAACTGTAGCTAAATCTTAATTTATATCATGGATAAGCTCCTAAAAACTTATCACATGAAGCAGTTTCTGTTATTGCAGAATAGTATTTTAAATAAAAATGAAGATTTAAAAATATGACAATAGACTTTTTTGATGAGGATATACTTACCTTGTTATTTAGGAGATTGAATAATTTTATGGCAGGTATTTTTGAGTGAAATAAATGCTATTATTATTCATCTAAACTACTCTATTCCTGTATACACTCTTACTTTTTTGTTCTTAAAATGAAAGATGGTTAAAAGTAAAAATATGCACCAGTACACTGGCACTTTTTCATTCTTAAGTTCTGCAGGGACCCAGAGGATTTTGCCTACCTATATACAAAGCTATAAGAAATTTAAAGAGGTGTCATTTCTCAGACACGAGGAGATAAAAATACCAAAAAATAAAAGTTCAGCCATGCTACAGGGTCCATTTCTCTGATTTTAGCTATGTGCATAAAATGAAAAATGTGAGAACATGAATTTATTTTCACCATCTTTTCATCTAGATTGATATTCCCAAAGGATAGATATCGGCAGAGAAACTTTTTGGTCAAAACATCTTCAGAGTCCTTGATCAAATCAAAAACTATAAATGAGACATCCAAACATTTGTACCCTATTTATCCCTTGAGTACTCCTCATGTCCACATGTCATAATTCTGTCCATCTCTCAAGTTCCATCTTCTTCAGAATCCTTTCCTGAGTTTTCCAGTTTCCCTCTTCTGAATAACCTCTATTATACAAATGTAGGGGACTGATCTGACTCTACTTTGCAATGAAGCTAACAGTTTATTTTCCCACTCTATATAAAGTAGAAGTTTTTTGTGTGACAGAAATAATGGTAATGCTTTAGCATATGCATGCACATAGAGGAAATCTAGAATGAATTAGCATTGATCCTGGAGGTGGCCCAAGGGACTGATTAAGCCATTGTCTTATTGATTTTATCATAAAACTACTTTTATCTTTAAATCTAAAGTGTGTATAGATTTATCTTTAAATCTATGTGTGTCTTACAGGCCACATATAGTTAAGTATTATTTATCCCACCCATCTGTCTTTTAATTGGATTATTTTGCCCATTTACATGTAATATTATTTTTGATAGAATTTAATGTACATCTGTCATAGAATTTTTCTTTGCTCTGACCCTTTTATTTTTAATTAAGTGAATATTTTCTAAAGTAGATTTTATTTTATTAATTTTTACTAGTTTAATTTAATAAATTAAAATTTATTAATTTTTAGTAGTTTGTCTAGGGTTTGCCATATGTATCATTACTTACCAGAATTGGCTTCAGATTTATACTATTTTAATTCCAATGAGATATATAAATGTCACTTTTATACAGATCTATTCCCTTTACCCCTTTTTGGAATCATTGTTATATATTTTACATCTTTTAATGTTAAAAACCCAGCAATATAATTATTTTCTTAGTCATTTTCTTAGTACAATACAGTTTTGTTATCACCCATATTATTTGTGTTGCTTTTGGCAAATGTAATATACACGTATTATATTTATGTGTATTATGGGTCCAACATTATATTGTCTACATATTATTTTATTTATTTTTTAAAAATTATTTAATTATTTTTAGAGAGAAGGGATGGGAGGGAGAAAGAAGGAGAGAAACATTTTATACAATTGAGACTTATCTGTTATGAGAAAGGAGAAAATATATATATTTCTACTGGTTTTGATGATGATATGATTACCTTTACTGTGCTTTGTGTTTTTTTCATACGAATTCAAATTACTATCTGGAATTATTTGTTTTCTGCTTTAAGAACTTCCTTTATTGTTTTTTCAAGGCAGGTCAAGTAGCAACAAATTCAATATTTACCTGGGAGAGTAACTATTTCACTTTTATTTTTGAAAGGTATGTTTGCTGATATAGGGTTTTTGGTTGACAGTTGTGTTTGCTTTGAGTACATTGAGTATACTCCCTCTGGCCCACAATGTTCTGAAAAACCAGTGGAAAAAAATTTTTAAAGACTTTATTTATTTATTTTTAGACAGAGGGCAAGGGAGGGAGAAAGAGAGGGAGAGAAACATCATTGTGTGGTTGCCTCTCGTGCAACCCCTACTGGGAACCTGGCCCACAATCCAGGCATGTGCCCTGACTGGGAATTGAACCAGTGACCGTTTGGTTTACAGGCCAGCACTCAATCCACTGAGCCATACCATTCCGGGCAAATCAGTGGAATTATTTTGTGAGGATCTGTTTTTTCTCTTTCTGCTTTTAAGATTTTCTCCTTGTCTTCGACTTTCAACACTTTTATCATAATGTGTCCATTTGTGAAACTAAACAGACACAAAGATGATGAAAAGATACACAGAAAAAAAATCAAAAAGAAGTGTTTATCCTATCTAGAACTCATTGAATTTCCTGGATATGAAGGGTATTGTTTTAATATAAATTTAGGGAGTTTTCTACTATTATATCTTCAAATAGTTTTTTGGTTCCTTTTTGTCTGCCCTCTCTGGAACTCTTATTATATGTGTTGGTGAACTTGACTTTGTCTTACATTTCTCTGAGGGTCTGTTCATTTTTATTATTATCATTTTTTCTTGGTTATTCAGATTGCTTAATATCAATTAATCTATACTCATGCTTGCAAATTATTTTATCTGATAAAGCATTGCCATTATACATCTTTTACTTTTTAAAAATATTATTTCCTTTAGTTGTGACCATGTTTATAATGACTATATTGAAGATTTCCTTTGTCAAATCTGACATGTGGTTAAGCTCACATATATTTCATGTTGCTTGGTTGTTTATTTGGGTTTTATTTTCCTGTCATTTGGATCATACTTCCCTGTTTCTTTGTATGCCTTATAATGTTTTGTTCAATGTAGGAGATTTTAAATAATAGTTTATAGCAACTCTGGGTATCACAACCCTCCTTCCAGAGCTAGTTATTGTTACTTACGTTTCTATTTTTTTTAGTGATGAGCTGGATTATTTCACTGAAGTTTCCTGTTCTCTCCACTAGTCTTAAACCTTTGATGTTTTTCCTCAATATGTCAAGAGTAAACCTTTGATGACAGTGATATTGATAGGACTGGCTTTCTGTCTTTGACCATATTCAGTTATTGACCATATTTAGCTGGCTCATTGCTCTACTGTTTTCATAATACCCAAAGGCATAAATTGTTCTATAAAGTAATTAATCAAATTTTGGCACCTTTAAAGAAGAAACTTCTGAGATCTATATTTGCTTTTGTTCTAAGAAGCCTCTTTTCAGCTACCTTATTCTGTGGTTTGATCCTCCAAGGCAGTAGGATACAGTCCAGGTTGGATTTTTATTCAATCTGAAAGTGTCAACCTAATTGTGTTTCACCACTAGTTCCGCTGCTGCAAACGGCATTAATTTTGGTGGAAAAAATTTGGAGCTATCTGTTTTATAGGCTGATTCACTAAGTACTTCCCTCCCCCAACCCCCACCCCAAGCAAATAAATCTGAGCCAAGACTCATGAGCTGTGGGGGGAACAATTGCAAATTCCTCTCTGAGTAATACCCCTGTATGTTCAGTGGAAGGGAAGGACAGCTTGCCTCTCATTGCACGTAAACACCACCTCACAATCCAGGGCAAGTGCAATAGGATGTTTGCATCACAGTGTTTTGTACCCAAGATAGAACCTGTCTGTTCCATGAATAGGAGCAGGGCCAAAGAAAGGGAACCAAACTCCAAAATTTACATACCCTGGACTGATAATGAGCAACAAGTAGCTGGGAGCAGAATTAGAAAAGCTGAAGTCATGCTCACTCTGGGAAGAAAGACCTCTGACTTGGGTGTAGGGGAGAATGAAGCCTGTGTTTTTTTGTCTATAGAAGTCTGAAATTAAATCTTGGTCTCACTAAGGTAAGAGGAAAGAGGGAGGGGGCAATCTGGGTTCAAATAGCTCAGACTCTTGGCTTTGTTAACAAATTTTTATAGATATATTTGAATAAATAGTTCTACATTTTCTGTTTACCTTAAAACATTTCCAAAGATTTACAATTTTTTAAATAAATATTTTTTACTAATTTCACTGGGGGGTGAGTCAGCAGAGGACCTCACATTGTCATAGTGGAATCTGTTCCCTAGTCTTATCTTTTAAAATTATTTACTCAATTGCAAGATCAAAATTTCTACATTAAATATCTCATGTATTTTTGACATTTTACCACAAACACTCTTAACATTTATTTTCTCAAACACTTACTTTCCAATTAAGACCAAATAGTTGAGCAGAGTAAATAGATTTTAATATGATAACCTATCATTGACCAGTAAATGATAGTTATCTACTTATGTTCCTGGTCAGATAATAGGAAAACAAAACAAAACAAACAAACAAACAAAAAAGGACTTTAACTAAATATGTGTCCTTAAGGAAAACTCCAAGAAGCTTTTTTGGCCTCCATTTCTTTAACTAAGATAATGGAGTTAAAAATCTGAAATATTCTTTCCATAGCTATAACTTCCATATTCTAAGTGAATTTTATGGTAATTTCCTTTTCTAATAAAATTTAGTTTTAAATTCTGAAAAATAAAAAGGGTCATAGGTCTTAGTCTGCAGAGTGGAATAATACAGAATTTTAACATTAGAAGTTAGAATAATGAAAATAAGTGTAAAAGAAGTTATAAATAGCCTTCAGAGCAAGATGTATTCATCTTAGAGTCTGCAATACATTTCATGGTCTGAACTGAGAATTAGCTTGCCAAGACTGAAAACAATCACCATTTCATCAGTTGTATGTGCCTGGAATTAAAAAAAGAAATCATCAAAAGTCCTTAGCATTTCATCAACAAGACTTTGCACATTTTTTTGTGTTTGTAACAATAAAGGGTTATTTTACCAACTCTCACAGACATATCAAATACAAAAATCTCATTTTATCTTATTTTTACTTTTTTAAATCCTCACTTGAGGACATGGTTTTATTGATTCTAGAGACAGGAAAAGAGAGATAGAGAGAGAGAGAGAGAGACATTGATGCGAGAGAGAAGCATCAATCAGTTGCCTCCCACAAGTGCCCAACTGGGGACTAAACTCCCAACCCAGGCATGTGCCCTGATTGGAAATGAATCCACAACCTTTTGGTGCATGGGAGGATGCTCCACCCAACTGAACTATTAGCCAGGGCTAAAATGGCTTGTTTTATAAATAATCATCAGATCTCTCAAGGTCCGTACAAAATTAAATACAATTAAGACTAAATTAATGTTGGCACTTAATGACAATGAAAAATTAATTTTATACAATCTCATCCATAAAACAAAATAAAAATAGCTTTTAGGTAAGATACATAGCTTGTTTAAGAATGAAGCTTAAAATCTCTCACCAAAGAGAAATAAGCCTGTATCTACATTTGTTAGCCATACAAAGAAATATATATTAGATTTTGGACTTCTCAGCCTCCAAAGTTGGATGAGTCAGTTCTTTAATTAAACTAATCTTAAATTAATGATTAAGGAAAACCAAAAGAAAATACATTCAACTGGCTAAAACTAGGAAGAGGAAAAAAATAAAAAAGTAATGCCTCTGATAAAGGAAAGGAGATAATTTTACGACAGGAATTTTTGTGGTATATAGAGACCTATTGGTATAAAGTAGACTAGTTTCACCTGAGTTCTTGATTTCAAAGAGAAAGTGAGTGTCATTCCTTATGTGCTGGTAAACCAATGGAAGGAGGAGATCTCTGAATATGTAGCATTTACTGATTTCTGTAGTATAACTATTACAGCAGGTAGGTAGTTACATATTAATGAATGAGAAGGGAGCCAGATATCTGTTAAATTGGGTTAACAAGGAAAAGGCAGTTTCACAGTCACTCTAGGGAATAGCAAGCATTGCTACACCAAACAGATTAGCATCTGAGTGCACAGGAAAGATATGGGCATTCCAACTGTTGCTAGAAAAAGAGAAAGCTGTTGCCAGAAGAAAGTGTCCTTGAAGACTCAGGAGAAAAAAATTTGAAGAGGAAAACATGGGGGAAATTTAAGAACAGTGGAAAGATATACTGGGGTGAAAAGAAATAACACATCCTCAGGGATGTACAATGTGGGCAGGTTCTAGTAGCAAAGTCCCGAGATCCTTGCTAATTCTTCATATATTTTCTTGATTTCATGAACCAGCAGGCTGTCTTTCAAACTGTCTAAACAATTTCGTGGGTTTTCCTATGGTTACCTTCCCCCTTTCTACTCCCTTTCCTTGATCTTCTGGGATGTTATGCCCTTAATCCACCTGGTCCATTTCCCAGGTATTTTCAGGCTATACTCCTTCCCTTTATGCCATTTTTGGCTTCTACTGCACATGTGTTAAAGTTCTACTTTGTCATCTGTCTTCTATGGCACATGTGCCTAGGAAAGGAATTTCCCTCTCAGTATTTTATTCTTTCTCACTGTAATCTGGACAGTTGTCCTCTGTGGAGATTTGAACGCCAGTCTTTTTCTACCTGCTCAGAGATTAAGTACTTCTGGCTGAAGATATGGCTGTACACGGGGCTGTCTGTGAAACTGTAGCTTCTTAGTTAATCGGGTGTAGCTGTTATCATAGACAGCTGGAGTGCCTATTGAGTCTTGCCCATTGGCCAAGGTGGCAGCAGAGGGAGGTTCTTACACTGAGCACACCAAGAACTATAAAGGTGAATGGATAGCACTCAGAATACATCAAAAACTAATAATATTATTGGATAGAAAAAACATAAAACCTTCCTTTCCCTATCGCTATAAGAACAGCAGAATTGAGTAGAGAGAGGAGATGGTCTTTATGACGAGTCCACCATTTTTCAACCTTGCATGGCATCTGAATAAAACTTTTCTTTTGTACCAGTACCTGCCTCATGAGCTTGGTTTTCACTGTGGTAGGTGCCAAATCTCTGTTTGTTTGGTTACAGATTTTGGCTACCCAAAAGAGATAGTATGGATATCAGTATGTGCCAGAAGGCCTGGGCTGAGCTGGTAGGTCAACCCTGGGAGTAGGACTGTGGGGACTTCTCAGTAGGATTGCTTGTGGTATTGGTTGGCAGGAAATAAGACACAAGACTAGGTTGTGAGCACTCATTTGGAATAATGGAATTGTGGATCCATACTTTGTTTATATGTTCCTACTCTGTCTGGGGGCTTGTTATGGTTATGGTTTTGAGATTGTAATTTTTTGCCATCAGGGGTTGTTCTGTTTTGACTCCTAAAGGGACCCCAGTAGGGCAGAATTTTAGCAGATCTATGCGTGCACAACTATCACCCAATGACTAAGAAGGAATTGGTTTTTTATTATAACACTGCTTGGCCTATATATAATTTAGACTATGGGAGATAATGGAACATAAATGGTTCCCTAAATTACTACACCATCATACATTTGTAATTGTTTTGCAAATGATCAGGGAAATGTGGTGAAATCCCTTATGCCCAGGCATTTATGTCTTTATACAGTAAGAATTCAGCAAAGAAATGGAACTAATGACACAGAGAAGGAAATTGGCTTCAAAAATCTCTCCATGATAGTAAGACATAAGAAGAAAAGGAAAATAAGGAGATGAGTCTCTTTGATGCCTCAAACCCAGTATTAATAAAAGGATCCATGATTAACAAAAGGAAGATTTTCCCCACTGGTAGATACCCCTAAGTGGATAAGGCACAGAGGAGTGATAGCTCCACCACAGGAAGAAGAAAAAATGGTCTTTCTCTCTAAGACCTACCAGGACACCCAATTTGGCAATGGAGAATTCCTATCCAGAGCAGACAACTCACTTTGAGGCAACATCCAGTATGTGAAATAAAACAGGAAGGACAGCCTGCTGATCACTACTGGGCCCATACTTCATTTTCTACTTTATACTTATGGAATTAAAGAAATTCCAACCCCTCACATAGGGGGAATCCTCAGGAAAGGTAGATATCACCTCCGTTTTCACCACTCACCATCCAAACTTGGCAGATGCACAGGCTCTCCATAACACCCTGCTAATGACAGATAAAAGACAGCTGGTTATAGATAAGGCTAATGAATAGGCTCATCACCTCCATCAAGAGAGAAATGTAACCCTCAACCCAGCTGGGTGGTTCCCTTGATAGAGTCCAAATGGGACCCAAATGGAAAGGACTTAGCCTTCCTAGAACATTAAAAAAGCTGCATTTTGGAAAGGTTTTAGAATAGGGTACCTAAGAAAAAGGCCCAAATATGATATGTGTCATTCAATAGAACCAAACAAAGATTGTTCTTAATTTTTAGAAAGGATCTACCATGCCTATTAAAAGCATCCTGATGTTCACCTATGGGCATCAGAAAATGTCCTGATGGTAAACATGACTTTCATTGTATCTGGGCGATGTGCTCCAGATATGACAAGGAATTTCCAAAATTTAAATGAGGCATTGGGAATGAATCCCTCCAGCTGGTGGACATAGCCTCTAACTTTTGCCATGAGTTGGAAACAAAGAGATTAAAGCAGGCTACCATTTTTTAGTATCAGTACAGGGAACCTAAAAGGAAAGACCCACTATGCGCCAGTAAATGTGCCTCTTGTTAGGAGCAGGGCCATTAGAGAAAGGACTTCCCAAAACTCAAAAGAAAAACAGAAAGGATAGAAACCCATGCAAAGAAATTTTAGAAGACAGGGCATTGGCTGATGGTAATGTACCAGGAAAATCATCAAGCCATTTTATTAGACAACTCAAATGTTGCATTAAAAAGCATCACAGCCTTACTCATGGCCACCCTACTATCAGACTCAGAGGAAGGCTTTAGGCCCCCAGCATGACAGGATCTATTTGACAAGCTGCTAACAAAACCTGAATGGAAATTACATACAGCTGGGAGCAGCTTTATGGAAAATGGTCAATGACAAACTGGGGAAAATGTAGTCACCATAGACAAGGTAATAGAAGCCCAAGTCCTTGCTGCAGGAATATCAGCACAAAATGCTGAACTGATAGCCCTCACCAGAGTCTTAGAATTATCCCAGAGAAAGAATGGTAACAATTTTACTGAATTTGAAGTCCATACCCATGCAGGAATATGGAAAGAAAGTGGTCTCTTAAACTCAGGGAATAAGACAGCAAATATGTAAAAGAGATTTTACAATTGCTAAAGGCAATGAATCTACTGAACCTGAATGTTATAATGCACTATCCAGGAAACTAGGAGGACAGTTCCCAAACAAGCCAGGAAACCAAACTGCCTGTAAAGAAGCAAGACAAGCTGCCCAATGGTGGCCACCTCTTGAGGCTTTGACTCCCCATCTGGCCTTGTCAGAAAGTAAACCCCATTATAGAGAATGAGATAAGGAATGGCCCCATGAATGGGGATTGTCTAACACTGACCCTAATTTTATAAGGACGATCAACCCATATGGTATGATCTTACTCCCTCAAGCTCTAATATATCCCAACCTCAATCACCTACATGAAAGGACCCATTAGGAAAGGGATGATTTAATGGACTTCATTAGACCACACTTGAAGAGCCCTCACTTACAAAGGATCATTCCAAAGTTTATCCAAGCTTATCAGATACAGATATGCACCAAAAACCATCCTAAGAATGTGCCCCAAAAGGAAATGGAATACATTTTAAAGGAGTATGCTAATTTAAGGACTGGGAAGTTAACTGTACACAAATGTAAAACTATAGAAAACTCTAAATTTGTTTTGTACTGTTGTTCAGTTACAGTTGTCCCATTTTGATCCCTGTTGTTCTCCCCTGCCCTGCCCAAACTGCACTCCAACAGTGAAACCCCACTCCATTGCCCGTGCGTATGGGTCCTTTATACATGTGCCTTGACTTGATCCTTCACCTTTTTTGCCCCATTATCCCCCTCTCCCTCCCCTCTGGTCACTGTCAGTTTGTTCTTTATTTCCATGTCTCTGGTTGTATTTTGATCATTTGTTTGTTTTGTTGATTAGATTCCACTCATACATGAGATCACAAGGTATTTGACTTTCACTGCACCACTTATTTCACTTAGCATAATGCTCTCCAGTTCTAACAATACTGTAGCGAAGAGTAACAGTTCCTTCTTTCTTTCTGCAGCATAGTATTCCATTGTGTAAATGTACCATAGTTTTTTGATTCACTCATTTAATGATGGGCACTTAGGCTGTTTCTAGCACTTGGCTATTGTAAATAATGTTGCTATGAACATTGGGGTGCATAGGTTCTTTTAAATTAATGTTTTAGGATTCCTAGTGTATAATCACAACAGTGGAATCACTGGATCAAAAGGCAGTACCGCTTTTAGTTTTTTGAGGAAATTCCATGCTGATTTCCATAGTAGCTGCATCAGTCTGCATTCTCATCAACAATGTACAAGGGTTCCTTTCTCTTCACAACCTTGGCAGCACTTCTTGTTTGTTGATTTCTTAATGATTGCCATTCTGACTGGTACGAAGTTGCATATCATTGTGTTTTTATTTTCATCTCTCTGATGGCTACTGATGATGAGTATCCTTTCATATGTCTCTGGGCCCTGTGTATGTCCTCCTTGGAGAAGTGTTTCTTAAGGTTCTTTGCTCATTTTTTAATTGGATTGTCTGTCTTCCTAGTGTGTAGTTGTGTGAGTTCTTTATATATTTTGGAGATCAAACCATTATCTGAGGTATAACTGGCAAAAATGTTTTCCTATACGGTTGATATCCTTTTTATTTTGTTGATGTTTCCTTTAGCCATACAGAATCTTTATAATTTGATGTAGTCTCATTTGTTTATTCTTTCCCTTAATTATCCCTTGCCATAGGGGAAGTATGGGTGATAATGTTGGTAGGTGGGATATCAGAAATTTTCCTGCCTATATTTTCCTACAGGACTTTTATGATATCATGACTTATATTTAAGTCTTTTATCCATCTTGAGTTTATTTTTGTGTAAGGTATAAGTTGGTGGTCTAATTTTATTTTTTGGCATGTACCTGTCCAGATCACCCAGCACTATTTATTGAAGAGGCTATTTTTTGCTCTATTTTATTCTCCCAACCCCCTTGTCAAATAATAATTATCCATAGAGACTTGGGTTTACTTCTGGGCTCTCTATTCTGTTCCATTGATTTATGTGTCTGTTCTTATGCCAGTACCAGACTGTTTTGATTACAGTTGCCTTGTAATATAGCTTAATATGAGGTATTGGGATCCCCCTACTTTGTTCTTCTTTCTTAAAATTGCTGCAGCTATTTGGGATCATTTATGGTTCCATATAAATTTTTGAAATATTTGTTCTATATCTGTGAAATATATCATTGGTATTTTGATAGGGACTGAGTTGAATCTATAGATTTCTTTGGGTAATATGGACATTTTAAGGATGTTAATTCTTCCAGTCCATGAACACAGTGTATTCTTCCATTTATTTGTATCTTCCTTAATTTATTTCTTCAGTTTTCTGTAGTTTTCTGGGTACAGGTTTTTTACCTCCTTCATTGTTAACTCCTAGGTATTTTATTTTTCTTGTTGCTAAAATGAATGGGTTTTTTTCCCCCTGATTTCTCTTTCTAATATCTCATTGTTAGTGTAAAAAAAACCCTTCAATTTTTTAAATATTGACTTTGTATCCTGCTGTTTTTCTAAATTCACTTGTTAGGTCGAGTAGTTTTTTGGTGGAGTCTCTAGAGCTTTCTATGTACACTATCATGTCACCTACAAACAGTGACAGTTTTACTTTCTCCTTTCCAATTTGGATGACCTTTATTTCTCTTCCTTGTCTGACCCCTGTGTCTAAAACTTCCAATGCTATGTTGAATAGAACTGGTGAAAGTGGACACTCTTGTCATGTTCCTGATCTTAGGGGGAAAGGTTTTAATTTTTGCCTGCTGAGTATGATATTGGATGTAGGTTTCTAATATATGGCCTTAATTATGTTGAGATATGCTCCCTCTACACCCACTTTGCTGAATGTTGTTATCATACATGGGTGTTGTACTTTGTCAAACGTTTTCAGCATCTATTGATATGATAATGTGGTTTTTGTCTTTCATTTTTTATGTGATATATTACATTTATCGTTTTGTGAATGTTGTACCATCCTTTCATAACTGGGATGAATCCCACTTGCTCATGGTGTATGATCTTTTTAATGTATTGCTGGATGTGGTTTGCCAATATTTTGTTGAGGATTTTATCACCTATACTCATCAGTGATACTGGCCTGTAATTTTCTTTATTTCTTTTGTCTTTATCTAGCTTTGGAATTAGGATAATACTGGTCTCATTAAAAAAAAAGTTTGGGAGTCTTCCCTCTTCTTGGATTTTCTGGAATAGTCTAAGAAGGATAGGAGTTAGCTCTTCTCTAAATGTTTGGTAAAATTCTACTGCACAGCTGGCCAGTCCAGGGCTTTAATGTGCTGGGAGTTTTTTGATCACTGCTTCAATTTCACTACTTGTTATTGGCCTATTAAGGCTTTCCACTTCTTCTTAACTCAGTTTTGGAGGATTATATATTTCCATAACTTGGTCTATTTCACACAGATTTTCAAATTTCTTGGCATATAGTTATTCATAGTAATTTCTTACAATCCTTTGTATTTCTGTGGTATTGGTTGTAATTTCTCTTCTTTGATTTCTGATTTTATTTATTTGGGCCCTCTCTCTCTCTTTTTTTTTTTCCTTGACAAGTTTAGTTAAAGGCTTGTCAATTTTGTTTATCTTTTCAAAGAACTAGTTCCTGGATTTATTGATTCTTTGAATTGTTCTTTTAGTCTGTATGTCATTTAATTTGGCTCAGACCTTGATCATTTCCTTTCCTTCTACTTGCTCTGGGCTTTGTTTGTTGTTGTACCTATAGCTCTTATAGAGGTGAATTTAGGTTGTTTACTTGAAAAATTCCTATTTCTTTATGTAGTCCTGTATTTATATGAACTTCCTTCTCAGGACATTTTTGCTCCCATTTGTTCTGGGCTGTTGTATGTTCATTTTCATTTGTTTCCAGAAACATTTTGATGTCTTCCTTGATCTCATTGTTAACTCATTCATTGTTTAATAACATGCTAGTTTGTCTCCATGAATTTGACTGTTTTTGAGTATTTTCCTTCAGGTTGGTTTCTAGTTTCAAGCCATTATGGTCTGAGAAAATGGTTGATATGATTTCAATTTTCTTAAATTTGTTGAGACTTGTTTTGTGTCCTATCATGTGGTCTATTTTTGAAAATGTTCCATGTGCATTTGAAAAGAATGTGTATATTTCTTCTTGGTGGTGAAAAGTTCTGTATATATCAATTAAGTCCATTTGAAATACTGTGGCATTCAGTGTCACAGTATCCTTGTTCCTACTTTGTTTGGAAGATCTCTACATTGTTGACAATGGGGTGTTAAAATCACCTGCTAAGTGTGTTACTGTCTATAGCTTTCTTGAAGTCCTCCAAGATTTTCCTTACATATTTGGGTGCTCCTATGTTGGGTGCATATATGTTTAAAATGTTTATATCATTTTGATAAATTATTCCTTTCAGTATTATGAAGTGACCATCTCTGTCTCTTTTTAAGGCCTTTAGTTTTTTAAATCTATTTTGTCCAAATATAGCTACATTGACTTTTTTCCCTACCCATTAGCTTGGAATATTTTTTTCCAACATTTCATTTTCAGTCTGTGCAGTTCTTTTGTTCTTAGGTGCAGCATATGTGTAGGCCATGTTTTCTTATCCATTTGACTACCCTATATCTTTTGATTGGAAGATTTAATCCATTTACAGTTGTGCTTATTATTGATAGGTACATATTCATTGACATTTTCCCCCTTTGTAGCTGTGTTCCTCTCTCTTTTGCTCTTTTAATTCATCTTCTTAAAGCAGCCCTTTTAGCATGTCTTGCAATGCTAGTTTTGTGGAGTTGTATTCTTTTATCCTTCTGTTGTTGGGAAATTCCTTATTTCATCTTCCATTTTAAATGAGAGCCTTGCTGGTTAGAATAGTCTTGATTGCAGGCTTTTGCTTTTAATTACTTGGAATATTTCTTGCTGTTCCATTCTGGCTTGTAGTATTTCTATTGAGACATTGGCTGCTAGCCTTAACAGAGGTCCATTGTATGTTTCTATCTGTTTCTCCCTTGATGCCTTTAAGATTCTCTCTTTGTCTTTAAGACTTGGCATTTTAATTATGATGTTTCTTGGAGTAGACCTCAGTGGGTTCATCTTGAATGGGACCTTCCATACTTCCTGAGCTTGAATGACTTTTCCTCTCACCAAGTTAGGAAAGTTATGTCATTATTTTTTTCAAACAGGTTTTCTATCCCTTGCTTCTTTTCTTCACCGTCTAGTATTCCTATGATGCAAATGTTGTTACATTTCATGCTGTTCTTAGGTTCCCTTAAACTATCCTCATACTTTTTGAGACTTTTTTCATTTTATTGCTCTGTCTGGGTATTTCCTTCTACCTTGTCTCCCATCTCTCTTATTCAGTCTTCTGCTTCATCCATCCTGCTTGTAATTCCTTCTAGTGTACTTTTAATTTATATATTGTATTCTTCATTTCTTTCTCGTTCTTGTTAATAGTTTCTATTTCCTTTTGCATGCTGCTTTATTTCCCACTCAATTCCTTGTAGTTCTCACTGAGCTCCTTGAGCACCCTTATAACCTTTTTTTTTTTAATTCTACATCTGATAGTTTTCTTGCCTCAATTTCATTTACTGCTTTTATTGGGAAGTCTTTCATTCCTTTCAATTGTGGGTTCTTTGTCTCCCCATTTTAGGAGACTCTTTTTCTTTGTTCCTATGTCTCAGAATACTCTGTTTTGCCTGCGCATCTTCATTGGGTGGACTTCTGTGGTAGGAGTCCTGTAGGACTCAGTGGTGCAGTCTCTTTTACCTCTTGATCTAGATGCTCTGGGGATGCCCTTTCTTCTATTTGTGTGGTCTCTCTTCTTGTATTTGGGCTTTGCTTTTTGGTGGCTCATTTGTTGGCTGGTTTCTTCCCCTCTAGCTGGCTGACTGGCTGTCACAATTCCCACTGTGTCTTGCTTGCTGTTGTACAGATGTTGGTTAACAAAGCAACATTACCTGAAAACCAAACCCAAGCCAGCAAAATAAAAAAATAAAGATAAATAAAAAACCCTACCACATCAGCAGTATCAACAGCAATTGAGAAAATATTAATAAAGGTAGAGAGGTTAAGAATATTATAAGATAGGAAAGAGGAAATATGAGATGGCTAAAAGAGGGAAAAATGATTTGTGGTGGAAAAGGGGAGGAGAAACAATAAAAGTAGGGAATAGAAATGTGGCAAATAAAGGAAGAGGATACAATTTAAAATGCAAGTTAACTAGGGAAGGGCAATGACAAAAAAGGAGTAAGAGAAGGGAAGAGTATGCCATGCAATTTGAAGTAATATTAAAAAGGTATTGAACCAATGGGAACAAATTTGCTGAAAAACCACAGCAGGGTCAATAACAATGACAGCTGAGCGAAGATTAATAAAGATGTAAAGGGAATAAGAATATTATACCAAAGAAGAAAGTGAATATGAGATGTCCCCAGTAAAGAAAAAATGATTTTGAGAGGATAGGGGAGGAAAACTAATAAGAGTAAGGAATAGAATACAGGCTAAGAAAGGGAAAAAATAAAATAAAATTCCTAGCTCAGCTCATCAAGGGCAGGGGAAGACAAAATGGAGTAAGATGAGGAAGAGTATCCTATGGGATTTGAAGTACAAACAAACAATTGAAATGGGACCAGGAACTCCCTATTGCCTTGCCCCAGGTTAGGGTATTACCTGGATGAGGGCTTAATTTAACCTCTTTTGAAATAGTTTATGGGAGACTCTTCCAAACTTCTGTTTTAGGAGCACACATTTTAGATTTAGAACATGAATCAAAAATCAAAAAAATATTTTGAATATCTAGAGCAAACACTAACAATTTTGAACAAGGTTGCTGATTGCAGGTCCATTTACCTGTCTGAGGAACCCTTACACCATTGCAGCCAAGAGACTGTGTCTTACTAAGGACCTGGAAGACTCAAGGTCCTGAATAGCAGCAGTTAGCTGAGCAATGGAGCAGACCCTGTGATATCCTGCTGACAACACATTCCTCTCTAAAGCTTACAAGAATCAAGCCTTGGATCCACCACACATCAATAAAAAGGGCTCTGTCTGAGGAGGACTTGGAGCTTGTTGTGGCTATTGATGCTGCAAGGGAAAGCTGGACCTGCACTCCTAAAGAAGATTTAAAATGCCTCTTTTAGAAAGAAACAGTGCCTACCAAAGCTAAGTGACAATCTTATTTTTTATTGTATTCTGCATTTCCCACTGAGGGTTAGATCATGGGGCTCATTTAGTGTTCAGTGAAGGGTTATGTCTAGTAAGGCAGGGAGTACTGTAGTAATATCAGAAACTGCAGAGACTAAATGATCCCCATAATCTAACCCTGAGTAGAACTTTGAATGGCATACCAAACATCACAATAAATTTGCCAAGGTACCCACTGTCTGGGAAATGCCAAAGGCTAGCAAGATAATTGAGTATTAAAAAACAGCCTTCCCTTATCCATCCCTATAAGAACTGTGAGCTGGAGCAAGAAGACAAGATGGTCCTTGAGATGGGAGTCCTCTATTCTTCCAGGTCACAAGGCAACTGAATAAAACCATTTGTACCATCACTTGCCTCATGAGTTTTGCTTTTACTACAGCAGGCAGCCAAACCTCTGTTTGTTGAGTTACATAGCCAGTTTTAGTTCCCTTCTCTTTTGTTAATACTTAACTGCTGCCTATGCTAACACAATCACCCCAGGGAACAACCACCACTGTTCCCTGCCATTAACAAGGGGAGGGAGAAATGTGGAGGGGGAGAAGCATATGCACAGTAGAAGACAAATGATGAAGCCGAAAGCTGAGACACACTTAGCAAGAGCCAAAATGGCAACCACACAAGGTAGAAGACTAACCTGGGAAAATGTTCAGATAGGATAAGAAGGGTGCAAACCCCTGGAACATCATCTTTCCCAAACTCTAGAAAATAGATGGAGGTTTAGCAAGAACCCTGGTGTAACTGCTATTATATCCTTCCTGCTCTGTCTCTGAGTACACTGTCTCTTTTCATTGTAATAAACCTTGCCGTTATTGCTTAAAATTTTTCACATTTGTCCCTGAAATTCATTTCCCACCACACCGCAGAAGAACATTTGGTAACATAATTACTTCCACATGGTCAATTCTCAACTACTCATTTGAAGTCCCTACACCAAGAGCTGTGTTGAGGTACACGTGATATTCATGAGCAGCGGCAATTGGGAACCAGTTTCAGAACCTTACTACTATGAAGCCTTACTTTTGAGCTAACACTATGAGTTTGAGTAGAGAATAAGAAAATCCTCACAACTTAAACATTGTCTCATTTCCCATTCCTTGAAGCAGATAGCTGACTCAGTTCATTAGCCATGGTGATAAAGGAAAAGATACTCCTTGTTTTCTCAGGGATGGACTTTGGGAGAAAATAGAGGCAAAAACCTTTGTTATACTGTGTTGTGGACAGGGGACAGCAAGTGGAATGCACTAAAAAGTGCTTACTTTTTATTCAACTAGAGTTGTAAATACAGATATCTTCAAGGATTTCCCTTCATGTTCTTGATAAGCTATGACAAATGTCAAATAATGAGGCAGTTATTAACATTTCCTGTAGGGTGCACTGGAGGATAAGGGTGTTAAAAGCATGATTTCCTAAATTGCTATCACTTTTGCTTCAAGAATGTTAACTGTATCTATGTAATTCATCATTATTCTTTCTAATGGAGAACTTTTTCATGTTGACATAACCTAATTTTTTCAGGGTAAGGGTAGTCTGTAGTGAAATACTACAATGGGTTTACTCTATTCAATAACCTCTTCACGGTGTGATTTTTTCTTTATTGAAAAATTGGATTTACATATTATTATTTTTATATATTATTATATATAAATATATATGTTTATATATATAATATACATATTATTTTTGGTGTTACAAATTATTTTTGAAATAGAACAATTCAAGTGATTACATATTACTTTTGTTACATATTATTTTTGAAATAGAACAAATCAAGTGATGCTCATGAAATATAGTTATATCTTCTAAATACTTTATTTTAGCTTTCCTTTAAAAACTCAAATTTTTGATGACACAGAAATGGAAAAATATCACCCTTCAGTGCTAAAGCAGCGGTTGAGTTAATAACTGTATTGAAACTGGTAATATTCAGGTGTGCAGATTCACAATAAATATCCTACTACTGCATTTTCTCATCTCAGTCTCCCACTTCACCTTCCCTAGTTCTACTCAGTTCTCTTCCCTTTTAACAGCTATTTTCTCACCTAATACCCCAATCAGTGAAACATTTCTCATTTTCATAGGGAAATGTCAAACTCTCATATACCTGGCCAGACCTTTAGATGCAGACTTTATGTTGTTTAAAAAAAATGAGATAAAAGAAAGGGTATCATTCAACTCACAAAGAAAGACTGGTCTCTGGGACACGATGTACTTTAAAGCAGAAAATTTCAATTTGAAAAGACGATTTAGTGAATTAGCCTGATTTGATGAACATCTCAGGAAAAAAAAATAACCTGAATAAAAGATAAGAATAAATTTTTATTCTTTAGGGTTTACATCAGGAGAAACACTAAATTTTCTATGGCACATTAAAAAAAAAAAGTCAGCCATGAAAATAAACCTCATAATTTCTTCTTGGCTCAAAACCTCAAGTTATTAAAGTCTATGTCTGTTATGGTGTTTACTTCATTAAGAAAAATTTCTATAACATTTAAAAAATTCTTAACATTTCCTATTCAAGTAGTTTTAAGGTAGAAACAAGTAGCTAAACTATTTTGTTGAAAAATTAAGAAGATAAGGGGGAAATATTTGCATCTAGTTAAAAGCAGCAGGGATTGACCAGAAAAACTCTATAGTTCTAGCTAATACGAATAAAGCCTCTTCCAGGGAAATTAACAAATATAAACATGGTCAGTATCTGGTGAAGTTTCCAATTCATTTTTTAAAGCCATCTTTAGTCCTTTTACAAAAAAGGATACTTTGTGCAGGTTTCTATCTCTATTTCAATTGTTTTCTTAGACTTTGAAGGAACTCATTTAAAGTAATGACCAGCCTGTTAAAAAAGGCACATTATTTGATATTTCCTTAAATCAAACACTTAATTTTACCATTCCTTTTACTGTTTCCTTTCAAAAATCTGATTTAAGATTCATTTCCTCTTAGTTATGCAGCAGGCTGTCACTCAAATCACACAAAGTATATTCTTGTATTTAATAGAGTTCTCCAAGGTTTTCAAATATCCGATCTCAGGGAACAACATAAAATTTTAAATATGAAAAACAAGAGTAAACTGAATTTACTTAAGTGTACATAAACACAGTACAAAAAAATCCTACTGTTCACCCCAAAGTAAATTTGAAAATTTCTCCTCTCCAAATAAGGATAACTTTCACAGCTTCATGGACTTTAATAGAAAGGAGAGAAAGTGAAATCCAACAAACAGAATAGAAGCAAATGAAGGCTGCATTTAAAAATAGAAATTACATAGTGATGAAAGAGAACAAAGGAACTCTTAGAAATCAGAGAGAAAATTTTGCAAAATATCTTTTTAAAACACACACATTAGGTTATAGTTTGTTAATGAATAATTTTCAAGAAGTAAGGTCATCAATCTTTTATAAAATAAATACATATTATAACTTTCATTTACTTCAGTAATGAGAGAATTGATAAGATGTCACATCCCATTCACAGAAACATAAAAAGTAAAGAAAAAGGGAGTAAAGGAATGTTGAAATAAATTTACAAACAGATATAAAACTGGCTTTTTTGTTATCTAGAGAAGGAAAGCAGGCTACATCTGAATGTCTACAGACAAAACTTTTCATTGCTATCAGTCATCTACAACTTAACTGAGCTGTCAAATAGTCCAAAAATAATGAAAGGCTAGAATCAGGTAACCTGCATAATTTTCCATTTAAGCACAATTTTCTCCCTACACTGTAACTCATTAATTTAGCAGAAGCTGGTTGTTAGGGGGATATTAACTAGATTATCGACTTGGTAAAATACTGAGAGAATTTATAAAAAGTTTGTAACATAAAATCTCTACATTAATAACAACTTCATAAATGATTGATAGCAATTTTTATTATCAATAAGTATATAACAGTTTTAAGTAAAAGCCCAAAGATATGTCTAATAAATTAAGTATGTGCTATCTGGTAGAGTCTGCTTTTTTCTTTTCTTTTTTTTTGGCTATACTAACATTTCATTTCTAGTTACTTTGTTTTTGCAAGAAATGTTCAGTGTAGTGGTAATGAAGGGAGATGATAAGAAAATATGCATTATGCAAGAATATTTTCTATGTTCTCTTGACAAAGCAAGAAAACATAAAGTGTTAGGGTGATTCTCTCAAAAAGAGTGGAATAAACATCTAAATGTTTAATGCTTAATAGTATAATGGTGTTGATATTTTTATATTTGATGCAAATTTATATTTTTACAAAGCCACATATATATATGTGTGTACACACACACAAGGGGGAACCCCCAAGAAAGATAAGGAATTGTATATTTATTCTTACATGTTTAAACTTCAGTCACCATCAAAGTACTCACCATTTGATGATATATACTTGTCAAGGTTTTTTTCCCCTGCTCAAAACAGCTTTTGAACTTGTTGATTTTGATGTTTTTTAGTGCTTCTGCTGTTTTTTGTTTCATCTTTTCCACATCAGCAAAATGGTTCCCTTTGAGGACTTTTTTTCATCTGGGAAACAAAAATATAGTCTCTTGGGGCAAGATCAGGTAAACAGAGAGCATGGGGCATAGGGGTCATGCTGCTGTGGGTCAAAAACCATTGAACACTCAGTGTGGTGTGGGTAGGTGCACTTGTAAATCACACATCATGAAATGGGCAAAATTTTTGAAAGAGTTTTCAAAAAAAAATTCACTGAAGGTGAACTCAGCCTCTCACAACAACACCAGCTCATATATTGATACAGATGACTTTTCCTACAACACTCACCTAGCAGAAGTCTGAACTATAAGGGGCCCATCCTTCAGAAGATAATTCTGGTTTGTTTTGGGTCCCCTCTATGTGTATACATATGTGTATACATACATATATACACATATGCATATATATGTAACTATTGCAATAATTCATTGATTTCATTCGGATCAGTTTTGCTATTAAGGCTTGACATGGAAATTCATATGTTGAGGCTTAATTCCCAATATGAGGATGTTTCTAGATGTGACATTTGGAAGTTAATTAAATTATAAGATTGGAGCCTTTCTGAAAGGAATTATCTTTATTAAAAAAGAGGAGACATAGGCGCTTTATCTCTGTTCTCTGCAATGTGCAGATACAAGAAAGTCAAAAGTCTGCAATCCAGAACAGCATTCTTAACAGAACCTGGCCAGACTGGTGTTCTGACCTCAGACTTCTAGACTCTAGGCTTTCAGAAATAAATCTCAGTTATTTACAAGTGACTGAGTCTGTGATACTTCGTTATAGCAGCCCAAATTGACTAAGACAAGGTTTACCTAGTAAAACTAATCTCAGTGGATGTTTAAGAATAAAACATAACCATGTGTTTATAAAAGTGCTGAAATGTTAGTAAGGTGAAGGAGGCAACTATGAGAATGTTGGATTGGAGTGAAGCCTCAGGAGTAAGAGAATAGAGTTTAGGATCAGGTAGATTGAAAATAAATGACAACCTATTTATTATCTACCTAACTTGTGTTAAGACAAATTATTTTTAACCCTAATGCCAGTTTCTGTCTTCATATACAACACTGGGTTATATAAAAATGGACTAAAGTCAATGCAAATTCTCAAATTTCCACATAGCAGAAACTTAAGAAAGACAATGTGCTTTACAACTTAATGTAAAACTATGTGTATGTGCATGTGTATGTTTAGATTGCATTGCTTACATGGTAAACTTGATTATTTAGGGAGTTTTTTGAGATATAGATTGGAAATAAAGGAATCTCCAAACGACTCTTGGCTTTACTGTGAAATGAGATATTGTCAAAAGGTTGAGAAGTATCTACCAAGTAGTAAAAACTCTAAACTTGCTTTTACTATAGTAGAGGTGCTCTTATCTAAGGTGATATTGAACATCAGTTAGATCAGTAAATTATAATTCATTAAAGTAGGGAATATTTTAAAATGATACGCGTATAACTTTAAACATTCTTTTATGACAAGATATTATTTTACATTTATTTACCAATCTTGCATTATAAGGCTTATTCTCTAAGTGTCGGTACTGATCAAAATTTTATAGATGTAAAGTATATTGAGAATTTTAAGTTCCTGTAAAGTGTACCAAATATAGGTACCTTCAAAATGTTACAATTTTCTCTCCAAACATTTATTGTTGTTTGATTGCAAACAGAATGAAAATTGTGAAGGGCCTGAAGCTCAAAGAATCATAAAAATATTCAAGAGAAATAATAAAAAATTGTTAAAACAAAGGTAAGAATATATATTTAGAATGGGAAAAGAAATCACAACAAATCAAATTTTTTCAGAGCTGATAAATACCACAAAAATATAAAACTACCCAAATATAATATTTAATAATCTACACTTTGACATATCTCTATATATTTGGCTCTATATCTTGGCATGCACTGTTTTGATCACCTCTTCATATTGTAACAGCAAATATTTTATATTACTCTGACTAATGAAAAAATAGAATTAAAATAAAAATGTACTAACATATAGAACAAAATCATATATATACAGTTTTCCTATGAGAACATTGCGAGCACCAGCCATTCTATTTCCTGTTTGTACAAGAAATGGCCTTGACCACAAGACTTTGGCTGATGCTGACCAGTTCCAGGATTCAGACATTAAAAGTCACTATTACAACCAGCAAGGACAGTGCCTGCATGTCCACAGCCTCTTGCCCCGATCTCTATGCTCTGCTTTTTTTCTCCTTCCCCATAAAAGCCTCTTCCTGACCAGAGGTGTTAAAATAGATTTTGGGATGAGAATCCACCATCTTCTTTCATCACTGGCACCTGAAAAAACTTCTATGCTTTTCCACCAGGACCTGTCTCAATGAGTTTGGCTTTCATTGAAGCACTCAGCAGGACAGGCATTTGGTTTCATTTTGTCGTGAGCCAGACAGAAGAAAATGGACCCCTGTAAGTCACGGAGGGTCCAGGAAGGGGTCCGAGCTGCTTGTGGCAGGCTGACCTCATGTCAGGGACTTTAGGGACTTCCCATTAGCTGCTTAGAGTTGTTTATCTTGTGGTCTCTCCCTTGTCTTCCTCTCAAGGCATCAACTGCCTGAAAAGCTTAGTTGGTAAAAGGAAACAATACTCTGGGAAGTTGACAGACTCCAGGACTGGGTAAGTCAAATTGGTGTGCATACCAGAAGTCCTCTAACATTGCTCTCTGGGCTTTTTAGTAGTCTGATCTCAGCAACCAGTCATCTTCACTACCGTTTCCACAGGGGATAACACTCCATGACTTTAATTTCAGTTCCTCCATAGGAGAATTTCAGGTCCAGTTCTGTCTGATACAAAACTTTGGTTACAGTTGTTCTTTGCTTGCTTCCTTATCTTTTGGGGACTTGGTCTCAGAGTTGCTGTCTTTTGCATACTGAGAATCCTTTGTCTCCACTGTTTGGATTTTGTGTCATCTGGACCTTGTGAAGGTCATTCATGGTACTGCTTAGTGTGAGGTAAGGTTCTAAGGCTAGTGTGCCAGTCTCTCCTTTTGGAGGATTTAGTCTAAAAGTACTCAATTATTTGAACTTTGTCTTGGTTTAAAATGTTTTTGTTTTTGTTTTGAAAGGGGCAGCTCAGTCTTCAACCCATTAGAGAGTCCATTTGGTCAACTTATAGCTATAAGCCAATGACTAATTAGAATTGTTTTGTCAAAGGTCTGGTAAATAGGATGACATCTCGTATGTGCAAGATTTCATGTTGTTACATATAAAGGATTCTACTTGGAATCTAAATTGATGGTTCAAAGAGGGGGGAAATATTTCAATTCCCTGTCAGATAATAAAATTCAAAAGGAAAAAAAAATGAGAAAATAAGTCTTTCAAACACTTTAAATTCTCCTCCTGTATGTCCCAGAGCCACTGCAAACATAGGAAAAATGGAGGAATTAATACCACCCCAAAACTATGTGCAGGATTAGAAAGCTGCAGGTACAACTGCCCCAACTCAATATGCAGAAAAAGAAATAGCACTTTTAAAATTCAAGTGGCTAAAACTCCCCAAACCTAACATTTCCCTTGCCTCTTTGTCAGTCTCCTTAAAGGTTGTCAAGAACACTAAGTACTTAAACAGCTCACCGTTGAGCACCCTAAAAGAATGCAATAATCACTAAGGATCCAAATGGGTGATTTAAATTTACTTGATAACTTTTAAAGCTATTAACATAAAACATATATTTGTTTTGCCCAGGCTTACAAAAATAAGTTCATGTTATTTACCTCTGTTACAAAATTTGTCAAAAAATGGTTTGGGTAATAGTTGACTTTAAAATCTCATATAGCTGTAAGAGCTAATAAATAAATGTAAATAAAATGAGGGCTTTTTGATCAAGCTTTTTAGTAATATATATGTATATTATATATTTTTCTAAAGTACTTGGTAACTTAGAATTGAGAGTTTTATGAAGATAAATAATAAAAATCATAGCTAGATATTTTGAAATAACAAAACACTAAATTATTCATTAAGTTTATCTAGTTTTGGCTCCTTATTACAGAGAAACTAGAAAATAAATTTGAATCTGTTACTGAATATATCTTGTATTTTATTTGGAGTACATCTCTTGAAAATGTGAGTGTATGTGCCAATGAAAGAACCTGTTTCTAAAAATTATAAAATGTATTTTCTGATCTAAAGAATGTTAATTACTTACTTTTGGTTGTCACTAAAAATTAAGGTTTCTGAATTAAGAATTCTAATTAAGTTGGAAAGAAATTGTATGGTTTGGTAATGGAAGGCATGAAGTATGAATATACTTGTTGAAAGTAAAGAGAGAAAGGGAGTTATCCTAAAGCTGGTTATTTCTGAATAGATAAAGAAAAGCAAACTAAAAAGGACTAGACAAGTTGTAGAGGCTTTGAAGCAAATTTTGAAAGAAAATTGCATGATTAAGATGAACAATAAATTTAATGAAGTAAGTAAATTTGAAAATCAAAAGTAAGCTAATACAGAGTTGGATGTGTTTTTTTTTCTACTCTGTTAAAATGACAAGGTTTGTTTTCCAGATATAAAGAAACTTAATTTTTAAAGCAATTTGGTGAAGTATATTTTCACAAGCCATACTGAGGCACTTAAATTTTTTTTCTTACCTGATCCTTTCAGAATTTGAAAACTCTTAATGAGTAAGTACTATTGTTTACATGGTAATATATTTGTGCATGAATCCAAAAATAATATAATTTCTTTATAATAGCACACATATAACAAGTTTCCAACTGTAGTTTTATTAACCAGTATTTTGACTGGAATGTCATGTTTGAGAGAAGTATGTTTAGACTCTGGATGTCACCAGAAAGCTTTAAGGCATAAAGATTGGCATGAATAGCCAATGAAAGCTCCTTGGAGAAATAGCCTAATACCTTGCTTATTCACATGGTTCATGACAGTCTTTCCAGGTAAAAATGAAAAGTTGTTTTTCTAGAAGATGGCAAAGGGATCACCTCAAGACATTGCTGGGTAGCTCAAGAACTTGAGGAACTTACCTAAATTTATAGGTAGTGCAGGCAAAGCCTCATGGCAATTGCATGGTTTGGCTTCTTTGCCCTGAGGCACTAATTAATGCTTGGCCTGGAGATTCTTTATGAGATTCCAGCAGAACAGATATAGGAAAGCCTATATGATCAATTACTATTCTTGTGCTCATGCAAATGATCATGCCAAATTGAAACTGAACTTAATGCAGCAAATAGTATTAATATGGCCCTTTGATAAAAATGAGGATGACTTTACCGAAAAGATTATTTCAGTTGACTCTATAATACACAGCCATGGACATTAGACTCTAGTTTAGTTAATTGTCTTCAAAGTTATTTTTCACTTATGAACAGAATTAGATACTGAATGTTTCCAATTTTCTTAAACATTTGGCTACAAACATCCAAACTAATGTTTAATTTTTCTCTCATTCTTTGACTTGGAATTTTTAACTATTAAAACTTTTTTCCTTCCATTGGACCATTTGTAGTAATTCTTGTCATTCTAGCTTTTGCCCCAATAACATTGATATTTGTAACACAATTTGTCTTCACCAAATTACAAGCCTTTATCATACTCAAGGATTACTGATTCTAGATATCATCATTGCATCTTTCCATGCCCAAGCTGCATTATCCCTCTGGTAGAGAGCATGAATCTCTTGGCTCTGAAGAAAAATATCAACTCTCTTCAGAGGATTCAGCTACAAAAGAGATACTGTGACTCTTTTCCCTGAAAGAATTCAGAGCCAAGATCCTTGAGGGTGAATGTTGTAGGCTCAGGCAAGATTAGAGTAAGGACAATAGGCCAAGTATAAAAGTTCACCAGGGCAGAAAGTAATAAGAAAAACTGGGAAAATAAGGACCTCACCCCCAGGGTAAATTTTTCTCCCCACATGTCACTGGTCATATGGTTTAGATCCCCTAACCTTTCACACAACTAGTCATGCAATTCAAACCCATCCATGACCTTTCCCCCTCTGGTATGTTTCTAATCATGCAGGTTAGACCTTGTTAGAGAGGGAACTCCCAAGGGTGGTCAGAAAATAGCATGTCAGCATTACGCCCCTAGGGGAATGTGGTTCTGACCCACATCAAATACAGCTAGGCTTTAGTTGTGTGTCAGCTTTAGGCCCAGAAGAGCAGCAAAGCCAGACAAGTGACTCCATGGCTACCTCAGGACCAGCTGCATTGACTAATAACCCCAAAGAGAAATGATGGAAAGACCTATGAAAAAGAGGGACCTTTAGATGAGAATAAATGTGCACATTGCAAGGAAGAAGGGCACTGGAAGAAGAATTATCCCACACTCAATAAGGGAACTGGAGATAGAAAAAGAAACAGTTAAAGAAAGAGGCCAATAGGTAGATGGTGGTGAGGTGGAGTGGTGACTGATGACAAAGGAACCCCAGAGATCCCCTTGATTTTTCAAGACCAATTGTTATTTCCTTACAGGAGGTCCAGGAACAGTTCACAATGAGGAACAAATTGACTGATTCCTTAGTTGACATTGGAGTCCCATTTGGTTTTAAGAATGATTAAATGATGTTAGGACACTGTCTAGGTAGCAGGAATTACCAGACAGATGCAGCAAAAGACCTTTCTTCAACTCCTAGAGTGTCAGTTAAGAGACTTTGAATTGCCACACAGTTTCCTTTAGATTCTAGAATGCCCAATACCTTTGATGGGATGAGATTTGTATGCAAGCTGAATGCTCAGGTAACTTTCTTGACAGAAAAAATGACAATTATACCTTCAGGCTCTACCAGAGTGTGCATTATAGTTCCAGATGCTCTTAGCCTTCCTAGAATGAAAAGAAGTAGAATTAAAAGTAGACACGTTCATTTGATGTACTGCTGACAACTCACACCCCTTTAAAGCTTGCAGTGGTAGGGCTGGGGATCTAACACAGTCAAGTGGAAAGGGCCCCAACCACAGAAGCAGAGGAAAGTCCTCCAACAACATACCTCCCCTGGCTAATAAAGACTGCTGTGCCCATAACAAACTCTAACCATGTTATGCAGTGTGTCCCAGGAGGGTAGTTCACAGGGCCTCTCCTGGGCCTATAACTGTTTATGAAATAAGATTGATGTAGGAAAATGTTTTCTAGGATCATCAGTTACTCCTTTATTAGCCCACCCACGAAATGAAATGTGCAACTGACTAGCTCCCTCAGCTATTCACTCAAGATCCTTTAGGATACATCTCCAAAGGGGAATGAGTACTTCTATGGTTATATCCTCCTGCCATGGTAGGCAGCTGTGGCCCACCAGGATGTTTTACATAACCTACAAGATCTGTCTGAAAAAGTCCAGCCATTGTTAATATAATGAGAATAGTTTGTGTGACATTAGTGTAATGTGGCAGCCAAGGAGAGTGGACTGGAATGTGCATGTATGAACGATGACAACTTCACTGTACTAGTAAGTGGGGGCAGTAGATGCTATTGAGTGAACATGTGAACCGTGTGGCCATCACAGTAAAAATGGCTGAGCAAGTAGAGCAACAGATCTGTATCAAATGTTGAGTTAGGCTTGAATCATCATGACAACGTACCCACTCATGCATCACATCTTGTGCAGAGTTTTTTGAGAAACGTCAAATCATCCAGGTGACTCAGTCCCACTAAAACCCAGATTTGGTACCCTGCAACTTCTGGCTTTTCTCAAACTAAAATCACCTTTGACAGGGAAGAGATTGCAGACTGTCAATGAGATTCATGAAAATACAATGAGGCAGCTGATGAAGATTAGAACTGTGTGAGGTCCCAACGTGCCTATGTGAAAGGGACAGACATCATTGTCCTATGTACAATGTTTCTTGTATCTTCTTCAATAAATGTCTCTATTTTTGTATTACATGACTGGATACCGTCTGGACAGATCTCATATTTAAGACTTTAATCATGATAGCCAATAAAACTGCTTTCTCACTTACTAACACCATTAAGATCTGAAAACAAGTTATCTGGCTTCAGCAAACATTAGTCCATCACACCTTACTCTGTGAAGGTACCAGAGATTGGTTTGTGAGTCTATTTTTACAGATATCTCAAGGATTCAGGTCAATACTAGGAGGGATTCAAACTTAGATTGAAGTGTTCTTTTTTTTGTAGTACTTTTCTTTATTTTCCTAAAAATCTTTATAGCTTGCCTTTCCTGCATTGGAAAAAATATATCTGCTCAAGTCATACTTTTAAGGGATAAACATACTTTTAACTCATGAGATTTTTCTTTACAACAGATCCAAATTTGTAACTCTCCCAGAATATTCAGAAGACATTACTATCTCCATAGAGACGAAGAAACAATTGAGAGTGGGGAAATGTAACTGGGAATAAAAACTTTATATTATTACTCTGACTAATGATAAAATAGAATTAAAATGAAATGTACTAATAAACTTATAGAAAGAACTCATATACTAACAGTTTTATTATGAGCATATTGCAGGCACCAGTAGTTCTGTTTCCTATTTGTACAGTAAATGGCCTTGACCACAAGTCTTTGGCTGATGCTGACCAGCTCTAGAATGGTGACATTAAAGATCCATATTGGGATGAGCAAGGACAGTGCCTGAACATCCACAGCCACTCTGCCTGATCTCTTTGTTCTGCTTAATCTTTTATTCCCTATATAAGCCCTTGCTTTCACTGAGATGTTAATTTAAGATGGTGTTTGGGACAGGAGTCTTCTATCTTCTTGCATCACTGGCACCTGAATAAACTTCTTTCCTTTCTACCAGCACCTGTCTCAGGAGTTTGGCTTTTACTGTGGCAAGCAGCCAAACCTGCATTTGGTTTCAACATGACAATACTATTATAATGTCATTGATTACAAAGAGAACAGAAAGATCACTTTAATCTTTACTCTAGATTTATTAAAATTTGTTTTTATTATTGAACTTACAGATTTACAACTTACTAAGTGATAATCTAAATATAATTAGTAACATTATCAGATTTGCATAGGACATTTTGAGTTTTCTGGACTAGTTATTAGTCTCACATACTCTAACTTAATGACACACATTCATTTTACTTTCTTATGCCCATGTTATTGTGGGATTGTATGAGTTTTGACAATCTAAAGATTTGAAAGATTTTCCACAAATTATCTTCTGGCTTTATACATTTCAAATCTACCCACATATTTTTGGGAAAAAGTACCAAAGGACACATCACCATGCTTTTCTGATGCCTGGTGAGTCAGTGCAAAGGTCTGAGAATTCCTCTTGGGAGTAATTCTTACACCATGAGAGTTAATAATAACTTCACATTTTTGCAAATGAAATCTGACTTCCAATAACACAAATAGTCATGAAACTCAAATGAATGTACTTCCAACTTAATTACTTCTTAGAACTCAAACTCTGTCCTATTCCAAAACTACACAATTAGAGGTGAAACACAATTGAAGATAATTTGGACTGAAACATACAGAGGTCTTATCAATTAAAATGGAAATTTTTACTTTCACAAATCTTGTAAAAACGCTGTGTCCTAAATTTTATTTCCTTTATACTAAATATGCATTAACTCATTCTGAATTTGGAAGCAATGTTTTAAAGCAACTTTTAAAAAATGTATTCTTTCCAACATGTTATAATTTGTTTTCATAGAGAAAATAATTACAGCTGACCTTTGATCAATGTGGGGTATAGGAATGTCTACTCTCCACACAGTGGAAGACTAACATATAACTTTTGACTCTTCCGAAACTTAAATATAGCCATACCTCAGTATTTGTGGGGTTACAGGACCCACCCCACAGACACCAAAATCCACAAATGCTTAAGTCTTTTATACAGAGTGGTGGAGAATAATGCATAGAGTTGGCCCTTCACATTTGAAGATTCTTAACCATGAATAGAAAATGCTGTTTTCAAACTATAGTTGCTTGAATTTACAGGTGTGAAAACAGAAAATATGGAGGACTAACTGCTTATTTATTGAAAAAATCTACATGTAAGTGAACCCCTGCAACTCAATCCTGTATTGTTCAAGTTTCAAATATATTTTGTAAGATTTCATCTGCTTGTATAGTATCTAATGAAATTACATACAAATAGTAACATGTATTACAAAAACAATGTTGTTTTGGGAAAAAATATATAACCAATTATGTGTGTGTATGTGTGTCTAAACAAAAAGTGGTCTATATATATTATGGAATACTTAGTACACTATAATAAAAAGGAATAAACTTTTAAAACATGAAAACATGGATAACTGTTAAAAATGAATGCAAGAATACAGACAAAAGAAAATATATTATATATTTATATGAAATGGTAGAACACACAAACTATAGTCACAGAAAGCAATTAGTTGTTACTAAGATGTGAGAGTGGAATTATAATCAGAAAAGTGGACAACTTTGAGTGTGATAGATTGTTCACTGTCTTGACTGTGGTGATCATTTCTGATGTTGAAGCAATTATGCACCATTTAATGAAAGGGATAGATTCTAAGAAAAGCATCTTTAGGCAATTTCACTGTGAGAACATTATATAGTGTAAGTGCACTATATAATGAACACTATATAATGTTCTCAAGCCTACTACACACCTAAGCTATATGATACAGCCTATTGCTCCTAGGCTATAGACATGCACAGCATATTACTGTGAAAAAACAACATGAGATTAAATCAAGCACAAGAAAAAAATGAAGCCGTTGCCAGTGTAAAATGGTGTACTGTTTTATAACATTCTATATGAGTAGAAAGAGTGCATTCTAAAATAATAAATAAATAAATAAATAAATAAATAAAAGTGCAGTAAATAAGTAAACCAATACCATAGCCATTTAGTATCAAGTGTTATATACTTTTCATGATTGCATATAATACACATTGAGACAACTGGCAGTACATTAGGTTTGTTTACATCAGCATTGCCACAAACACATGACTAACATGTTGCATTATAATGTTATAATGGCTATGACATCACCAGGTGATAAAAAATTTTCTTCCCCATTATAATCTCAAAGAACTGTTGCCTTATACATGGTCCATCATTGACCAAAACATCATTTTAAGTGCATGACTCCATGTCAAAACTTATTAAATTGTCCAGTTTAATATTAGACAGTTTTTATTGCCAGTTATACTTCAATAAAGCTATGTAAAAACTGTTTGGCTTGATCGCTAAGGGAAGAGATAAATTGTACACCATAAACTCTGTAGTACCTGGATAACATGCTCCAGGAGTAATCAGGGAAGACATCCTGAGGTGCTGTTTCAGGAGAGGCCGAGTATAAATCTAGGTAAGTACAGTGTAATATGGGGGGCAGGGGTGCTCTACTATGATATAGGGTTTAACATCCTTGCAAGTGCCCCAGTTAAAGGATCTAATACTCTACTGGTATAGGTTTTTAGAAGCTTGGAAGAAGCAATATACCACATTAAATAGAGATTATGTGAGACCATGAGGGAAGAAATCAAAACATTTCAAGAAGTAATAATGCTATAATGGATCTGACTGTAAGTTAAAAAACAAAACAAAACAAAACAAAACAGCCCTGGCTGGTGTGTTCAGTGGATTGAATGTCAGCCTGCGAGCCAAAGGGTTGCTGGTTTGATTTTCCCAGGCAGGTCACATGCCTGGGTTGTGGGCCAGGTCCCCAGGAGGGAGCACATGAGAGGCAACCACACATTGATGTTTCTCTCCTTCTCTTTCTCCCTCCCTTCCCATCTGTCTAAAAATAAAATAAATAAAATATTTTTTAAAAACCCTACCAAGTGACTTTCTTCCTAAATACTTCTCATTGACACTCTGTATGAAGGCCATGAGAAATGGGCAAGTGAACAGGTCACCAGCATTATTCACTGGTAGTTCAATGGTAGGTATCTTCTACAAGACAGGAGTAGTAATAACAGTAGGAGATACTGTAACAGATATGAACAGTGGATCATAGGATATTTTGATATTCCCCTATCCTATTATAACTGTAAATGGGTAAATACAAAACCGTGAGTAATGAGGGCATGGATGTTGAAAACTCAGATCGCTGAGCAATGAAGGATTGATCTTCCTATAGGTTTTCCCAGAAAGTACAACCAACCAGAATTTTGAAGAAGCAGATTCTAGGTGAAATAAAGTCAATGAAAGAAGAAAGTGACTTTATGTGATACAAATTTTAGACTACAGTACAGTCATACCTCAGTATTCCATGGCTTCAGAACCCATTAAACCCTGTACTTGTCAGATTTTGACAAGAAAAAGAAATGTGTCAGCACTCAGTGCTTGCTCTTGACTCATTGTACTTGCTAGAACTTGTATGAGTCACAACACTGCCCCATAAGAGAAAATGCTGCATCATTTGTAGCTTGCTCTGTATTCTTCAGCTTGGACACTCGTCACAAGTTCTGGAATGAATTAATAAATACCGAGGTACCACTGTACTTGCTGTGGTTGCGCTGCTCAGTTAAGCTGTGGTTATTTGCTGCTAATAGCTCTGAGGAGTCCTCTTCTTCAGAGAGCCAGCTTTCTGCTAAATAGAAGCCACCTCTATTCGTCCCTCAACCAGACCTACAGAATCCACTTGCCAATGACTGATGAAATTGGCAGTATAAAGGTTCCTTGACTCAAGGTTGAACCAATTCTGTAGTGCCATTTAGAGGATGAGTTGGAAGCTCATTTATAGCTAAAAGTATATTCTCACTACTTTATTTTTCTATCCTGCTTCCTTTACTCACCCTCTCCTAAATTACTTTCTCAAGAATCCCTGCCAGAATCTTTGTATATGACAAATGATATATTAGACAAAGGGTGTCTGCATTTTTAGATATATCTAAATTCTAAAATTCTTTAAAATTGTTTAGCTTTGCCAAACAATCTCATGGGTGGTGATGTAACCAAATGTGTGATAACAAAATATTCAACTTCAATCACACACTAAGGAAGCACCAAACCAAAAAATAATTGTTTTAGTATTTTATTCTTAAAACTTCCATGTGATGATAAACCATAAGAATAATAATTTAATAGAAGACTCTGTTTTCATTGGTAATAATATAGTTTTATGAAAATGCGGTAAAGTGATTGATGTCTGGAAATCCTTTCATAGAGCAGGTACTTTTTGTAAATGCTAAGGAAGTAAAATGCTAAAGTGATAGCAATAAACTTTTCATGTGTATCAGTTTCTCCCAAGAGAATACAAGGCTATTGCCTCATCATGTTGAGTATTTTGATGTCCGTTAATCAGTCAACCGTGTGAATGGTGTCTTAGAGAACCAGATTTCACAGGCCTAACACTTACATATTATTCAAAAGAATTACTCACTTTCCAAATAATCTGTATAAAAAATCATTAATGATGGTGTGATATCAGCATCATGGTGGAATGAGTTGTTTCCTTTGTCTCTCCCTTTTAAATTACAACCAGTAGAACATTGTTAGCTAAACATAAGATTCTTTGCACAGTACAGCAAAGTGTTAGTCAAAAGGAAGTGGGTATGTCCATACATATATCAAACAAAGCAAACTGTATACAAAAATAGGTAAAAAACCAAAAATATGGATATTATACAATGATAAAAAAGGCACCCATCAAGAGAACATAACATTTATCAATGTATATTCAAACAACATAGAAGCTACAAAAAATATAAAGCAACTATTAACAGATATAAAGGGAGAAATTGAATGTAATATAATAAGAGTAAGGAACTATAACATCCCATTTCCATCATGGAAAGATCTCCCAGACAGGAAGTCAATAAACAGCGACTATAAAAAACTTATTAGACCAGATGAACTTAATACCTAAGTCATATAAAAGGAAGGAAATAGTAAAATTAGGGAATAAATAAAATAGAGACTAAAAGGGCAAGAGAAAAGGTCTATAAAACCAAGAACTGTTTTTTGAAAATATAAACAAAATTGACAAAACTTTTGTTAGACTCACTAAGAAAAATAGAGAGAAGGCTCAGATAACTAATGAGAAACAAAAGGGGAGAAATTACAATAGATACCACAGAAATGCAAAGGATTATAAGATACTAGTATAAACAGTTATCTGCCAAAATTACACAGTCTAGAGAAAATAGATAAATTCTTAGAATCATACAACTTTCCAAGACTGAGTCATAAATCTGAACAAATATATCACTAGTAAAGAGATTAAAATAATAATAATAAAACCTCCCAAATAATGAATATCCAAAACCAGATGGCTTCACTGGTGACTTCTACTAAATATTCAGAAAGGATTTAACCATACTCTTCTCAAATGCTTTAAAAAATTAAAGAGGAGGTAATGATTACTAATTGTTTATGTTGCCAAGATTACCCTTATACTGAAACTAGACAAGAACACCAAAACAAAAGAAAATTATAAGCTAATTTCTGATGAACATAGACAAAAAATTATCATGAAAATATCAGCAAAATGAATACAACAATACATTAAAAGTTTTGTACACTGTCATCTAGTGGTATTTATTCCAGAGATTCAAGGATGGTTCAACATCAGCAAATCATTAACATGATATACCACATTAACAAAATGAAGGATAAAAACCATATGATTTTCTCAACTGATGCAGTAAAAGCATTTGACAAGATTTAAACACCTCAATAAAATGAAGTTTTATGAGGAAAACTCTCAATGAAATAGACATAGGAGGAAAGTACCTCAACATAATAAAGGCCATGTATGACAAGTCCACAGCTAGTATTATACTCCAATAGAAAGGCTGTAAAATTATCTAAGATCAGAAATAAAGAAAAGAATGCTCATCCTCCTCACTATTATTCACTATAGAACTGGAAGTTCTAGCTAGAGCAATCACATAAGAAGAAAAAAAAAGCATCTAATTTGGAGAAGAAGAAGGAAAACTGTCATTATTTGTGGATGATGCAATTTTATATACAGAAAACCTTTAAAAGTTCATCAAAAAATTATTAAAATGATAAAAAAATACAGTAAAGTTGCAGGATATAAATCAACATGCAAAAAGCTGGATTTTTACACTAAAAATAAAAAACAAAATCAGAAAAAGAAATTAACTTGGCGATCCAAGGTGCCAGAGGAGTAAGTGAAACCTACACTAACCTCCTCCCAAGACCAATCTGGAATTACAACTAAATTGTAGAGAAATCATCTTGAATAACCAACTGAACACTATCTGGGGAGAAGCCTTACAACCATAGACAGACAGAAGAAACACTTCAGCACAATGTGACTAATAAGGAGTGCAGAGGAGACATGAGAAGGCTGGCAGGGTCCCCACAAATGGCAGCTAAAGTGCCAAGGGAATATTTCAGGGGCCAGGACATTCCTCCTGAGAAGTGTGGGGTCTAAACCCCAAGCCAGGCTTCCCAGCCTACAGCACCAGAGCTTGAAAGGAACTTAGATCCACTATTGTGAAACTAGCAGGGGTTCTATTGGCCAAGGAGAGACTACAGGAGATGCAGAGACCCTCTTAAAGAGCCAAAGCACAAAATTTCTTTTGTAGCCACTTACCCTGGGTACTGGAAAAGGGAGGGCAGAGTAGAGTAGAGATGCTTGAGGAGATTCTGGGGTTGGTGGATCCAGGGACAGAACTGAGGGAACAGCCATCAGGATCCCTGTGTTGAGTCATCCCCCATACTGTAGGAGCCAACTCTCAGGCAGAGCGCTCCTCTCTGAATGGCATCAGCCTGAGGGGAAGCAATAGCCCAACCCATAAGAATTACTCTGCCAACCTGTGGTGCATAAGCCTGATTGCAGATCACAGACTGATTAGATTAAGGACTGTTTAATGTAACAACTAAGGTGGAAAATTCAAAGAAGCAGGCAAAATGGAAAGACAAAGAAACAGATTCTAAATGAAAGAACAAGATAATTTTCCAGAAGAACTAGATGAAATGGAAGTAAGCAATTTATCGGATAGAGTAATTCTTATGGGTTCTTTCTTAGAGTAATGATTATAAAGATGTTCAACAACATGAAAAAAGACAGAAGCCATAAAAAAGGATCAGTCAGAAATAAAGAATGTACTGTCTGAGATAAATAATATACTGGAAGGAATAAGCAGTAGGTTACATGAAACAGAGGATTGAATCAGTGTTTTGGAAGACAAGGTAGAAAAAAAAAACAATCAAGCAGAGCAGCAAAAAGAAAAAAGAATTTCACAAATGAGGAGAGCTTAAGAAACACCTTGGACAACATGATGCATGATGACATATGCATCATGGGAATACTAGAAGGAGAAGAGAGTGAGCAGGGGATTGAGAACCTGTTTGAAGAAAGAATAACTGAAAACTTCTCTAATCTGGTGAAGGAAAAAGTTGTACAGGTCCAGGAGTCTCAGTGTACCAAAGAAGTTGGATCCAAAGAGGCCTACGCCAAGACACATCACAATTAAAATGACAAGGCTTAAAGATTAGCAGAGAATCCTAACAGATGCAAGAGAAAAGTAGGTAGTTACCTAAGGGAGCACCAGTTAGACTGTCATCTGATTAACCATCAGAAACATTTCAGGTCACAAGGGAGTGGCATGAAATATTCAAGGTAATGAAAAGCAAGGACCTACAACCAAGGCTATTTTACCCAGCAAGGCTATCATTTTAAATCAGAGAAATAAGGATCTTCCCAGAAAAGAAAAAGCAAAAAGAGTTTAACACCAAACCAATACTGCAACAAATGTTAAAAGGCTTTCTTTAAGAATAAGAAGAAAAAGTGAAAGAAAAAAAAACAGAGGAAAATAGTCTAACAATAAAATGGCAATACACATATATCTGTCAATAATCCCCTTAAATGCAAATGCCTTAAATGCTCCAAGATAAAGGGCAGCTGAATGGATAAGAAAATAAAACCCAAATATATGCTGCCTCCAAGAGACCAATTTCAAAGATACACACAGGCTAAAAGTAAAGCATTGGGAAAAGATATTTCATGCGAATGGAAAAGAAAAAAAAAAAGGCTGGGGTAGCAGTACTTATATCTGATAAAACAGAATTTAAAACAAAGGCTATGGTAAAAGACAAAGAAGGACACTACAGGACAGATACATGCAGAAAAAAAGAAAAAACTAGACCACCTACTTATACCACACACAAGAATAAATTCAAAACAGATCAGAGACTTAAATATTAGACCTGAAACCATAAAAATCCTAGAAGAAAACATGGGCAGCAAAATCTTGAACACTGTAGAAATTTTTTATCTGATATATACCCAGGCAAGGGAAACAAAAGAAAAATGGGAATACATCAAACTAAAATGGTTTTTCACATCAAAGGAGACCATTAATAAAATAAAAAGACAACACACTCAATGGGAGAATATATTCCCAACAATTCTGATAAGGGGTTAATATCCAAAATTTATAAAGTACTTACAAAACTCAACAACAACAACAACTACGACAACTAAAACCCAAAACAAACAATCCAAGTTAAAAAATGGGCAAAGGACCTGAATAGACACTTTTCCAAAGAGAACATCTAGATGACTAATAGACATATGAAAATATACTCAACATCACTAATCATCAGAGAAATGCAAATTAAAGCCACAATGAGATATCATCTCACACTTGTCAGAATGGCTATCATCAGTAAATCAATAAACAGCAAGTGCTGGGGAGGTTATGGGGAAAGGGGAACCCTTTTGCTCTGTTGATGGGAATGTAGACTGGTGAAGCCACTGTGGAAATCAGTATAGGGACACCTCAGAAAATTAAAAATGGATCTGCCTTTGGACGCACTAATCCCACTTCTTGGAATGTATTCTAAGGAACACAAAACACTAACTTGAAAGGCCATAAACACCACTATGTTCATTGCAGTGTTATTTATAATCGCCAAGATATGGAAGTACCCCAAGTATCCATCAATAGATGAGTTGATAAAACAACTGTGGGGTATTTACACAGTGGAATTCTATTCAGCCATAAAAATGTAGAAAATTTTATCCTTTCTAACAGTATGGATGGACATGGAGAACATTATGCTAAGTGAAATAAGCCAGTCAGAAAAAGACAAATACCATGATTTCACTCATATGTGGAATCTAATGAACAAACTGAACTAACAAGCAAAACAGAGACAGGCTCATAGATGGAGATCAGATGACAGGTAGTGGGGGCATAGTTTAGGGTGGAAGGATTGTGCAAAAAAGAAAAGGCAGTCATGGACATAGACAACATGCTGAGGGAAGGGTAGTATAAGGGGACTAAATGGTAATGGAAAAAATATTATAAAGTTTAAACATAAAAAAAGAAATTAAAAACTCAAATCCATTTACAATTTCCCCAAAAGGAATAAAATACTTAAAGGAAATTTAACCAAGGAAATGAAAGGCCTGAACATGGAAAACTAGAACGTATTGTTAAAAGAAATTTAAAAATATATATATGAAAAGATTCTGTGCTCATGGCTTGAAAGAATTAACATTGTAAAATTTCTAGAGACTCAACGCAATTCCTATAGAAATTCAAATGGCATTTTTCACAATTATAGCACAAAAAATCCTAAAATTTGTATGGAACTACAAAGACCCCAAATAGCCAAGCAATCCTGAGAAAAAAAGATAAAACTAGAGGTATCACACTTCCTGATTTCAAACTTTACTGCAAAGCTAAAGTAACCAAAACAATATGGTATTTCAGAAAAACAGATACATGGATTAATAAAAAAGAATTAAGAGCCCAGAAGTAAATCCACATATAAAGACAACTAATTTATGATAAAGGAGCCAAGCACATACAATGGAAAAAATAAACTATTTTCAATAAATGGTTTTGGGAAAACTGGACAGCCTAAGGAATGAAATCAGAACACTATTAATACCATCCACAAAAATTAACTCAAAATGGATTAAAGATTTGAAAGTAAGGCCTGAAATCATAAGGTACAAAGAATGAAACGTAAGTGCTAAGCTCTCGAGATTAGTCTTAGTTATGTTTTTGTGGATTCAATTTCAACATCAAAAGAAACAAAAGCAAAAATAAATAAATGGGAGTACATAAAACTGGAAAGATTCTGCACAGCAAATGGAGCCATCACCCAAACAAAAAAGCCACTTACTAAATGAGAAAATGTATTTGAAAATTATAAAATTGATGAGGCTAATTTCCAAACCATATAAAGAATTCATATATACCAACAACACAAAACCAAATAACGAAAAAATGAACAGAGAGTCTGAATAGACATTTTTCCAAAAAATATATAAAGATGGCCAATAGGCACTTGAAAAGATGTTCAACAACATTTTTAGTGAAATGAAAAGCATAACCATAATCATAATGAGATATCACCTCACACCTGTCAGAATGGCTATCACCAAAATACAAAACAAAACAAAAAAAGTGTTGGAGGGAATGTGGAGAAAAGTGTACCCACATGCACTAATAATATGAATATCAATTAGTACAGACAATATGGAAAATAATATAAAAATATCTTAAAAATTAAAAATAGAATTTTATCCAGCCTATTCCACTTCTGGGTATTTACCCAAACAACATGAAACCAATAATTTAAAAAGATATATACACATCTATGTTTATAGCAATGTTATTTATAATAGCTAAGATATAGATACAAACTAGTGTCCATTGATAGATAAATGGATATATATATATATATATAGAGAGAGAGAGAGAGAGAGAATACTACTCATTCATAAAATATGTGAAATCTTGCCATTTTAAACAACATGGATGAACCTTGTGTGTATTATGCTAAGTGAAATAACCCAGATGGATAAAGACAAATACCATATGATTTCACTCATCTTGAATAAAAACAAAAACCAAAACAAAGAAAAACAAAAACAAATTCCTAGAGGCAGACAGTAGATCTTAGGTTGCCAGAGGCAAAAAGGTGGAGGGAAGGCAAAATGGGCAAAGGGGGTCAATTGTACGATGACAGACAGAAACTGGGCTTTTGACAGCATCATGTAGCACACACAGATGCTGAATTGTGAGGTTGCATACCTGAGACTTTTATAATGTTAGAAACCAATGTTACCTCAATAAAAAGAAAAAAAAGCGCTGAGGTTTAAAAACAGTCTATTACAATATACTTGGGAAATGCAGCTGGAAAATGATACTACATGCTATGATAACAAACTATCTGGATGGATAAAGATCCATCAATGTTTACCTTTCCTTAAAAGTAAAATTTATACATAGAACAAATATTCAATTAAGAAATGTTTGTTTAATAAATTATGGCAAATTTAATATACTATTTTATTTATGACCATCAACATCAGGTTACGGAAAAATATGTAATGACATGGGAACACAGTGGGGGAAAAGAAGGTTCATAATAATACGTAAACTTTAACCTTTTTACATGTAAAAGTAAATTATGAGCTATGTATGTATGTGCATGTATTATATATGCACAGATATGTGTACACATACATATATACATACATATAAGTGTATATTAATTATAAACAAATATTACATATTCGACAAATCCGTGCACTTTTGAAGAGCCATTTAGTTCTCCCTGCTTCTTTTTTTCCCACCCAGGTTAGTGCAACCCTCTTTCTTTAGCACTACCCTGGGCCTAATTAAGTCATAAAATAGACATTGGAAAATTTCCTAGAGATTAACTGGTGTAAATTTCTAGTCAAAGACACATATGTGAGATGGGCAATTTGACTTCAGTGAATAATTCCAATAGTAGGGTGTACAGAGCTTTATCTGGTGGCAGAATTCAATGCCATAGGAAATCTTCTTTGGGAAGCATCTTTTCTCTTAAGAGATCTGATTACATTATTATTATTATTATTATTATTATTACCAGAAAATTTATTTCTTATGATTACCTTTAATTGGTCCTCAAATGTTGCACTCAGAAGTACATCAGCTTCCAAAATTTTTCTTGAAAAAAATTTCTTGAAAATTCTTGAAATGTTTTAATATATCCCACAATGAAACATCTTTTCTTTCAGCTAAATGTCCTAATAAATCTTTGTTCTTTAGTTGAATAAAGAATAAAATTGGATTTAAAAAGTTTTTGGGATGAGGGACATAGTTAGTGTTCAGGAAAATTGTTAGGATGTTATGTCATAAATGTTTTTCATAATAAGAAAACTGAACTGGCATGAAAGCAATAAAAAGCAGGAGAGAGAGAGAAACAAATAATTTAGAGGACTAAACCTATTTAGTAATTACAGGAAAAAGAAAAATATTATTAATTGTTACCTTTTATACTTATTTAGTTTTGGAAGATTGTATGTGTCTAGGAATTTATCTATTTTGTCCCAGTTGTCTAATTTGTTGGAGTATAGTTGTTCATATTTTCTTATGATCCTTTGTATTTCTTTGGTGTCAGTAGTTATTTCTCCTCTGTCATTTCTAATTTTATTTATTTGGGTCCTCTCCCTTTCTTTCTTGATTTGTCTCATTAAAGGTTTATCAATCTTGTTTATCTTTTCAATAACCAGCTCTTGGATTCATTGATCTTTTGTATCTTTTTTTAGACTCTATTTCATTTATTTCTTCTCTAAGCTTTATTATTCCTTCCTTCTACTCACATTAGTCTTTGTTGTGCTTTTTCAAGTTCCTTTAAGTGTAAAGTTATATTGTTTATTTGAGCTTTTTCTTTCTTTTCTTTCCTTTTCTTTTTTTTTTTTTTTGGAGATAGGCCTGTAATGCTATGAATTTCCCTGTTAGGATTGCTTTCCCTGTGTCCCACAGGTTTTGGATTGTTGTGGAAGCAAACATATTTTACTAGTCAGCATTCAGAGACCTGCTCTAGGTAGCTTGAAAAAAAAGTCAATGTGTAGTGGAGGATTCCACTTCTTGGTAGGACAGAGTTGATTGTACAAGTTTCCTTTCACAACCTTTAGGAAAAAGCCAGATCATTTACAGAAAATATCTAATTTTGAAGGCTTCAGATAGGGAACCAGTAAACACTAGAAGTACAATTCCTGAGAAGAAAACACCTCCCAGGTGAGCCATAAGCAATTGCTGTTCTCTTCCTACCCAGGGCCATATACCAGTTATGAGCATAAACTGTGAATTGGGCTTCATCTTGAAAGGCACACAGTGGGAAAAAAGGAAATAAACAAAACTTTTAAACATCAAATGTCACTGGAGAAAAGGAGAACCTCAAATAAGAGTCTCATTTTAGTCACAAAACATTTGCTTCTTTCCATGTCTAAATTAGAGGCTAGAGAGGTAGAGTAAAAAGCTCTGTGGTGGGCAGAATTCCAAAGATCACCTTGTCACCAAACACATGCCCTGGTTATTCAAACACTGCTCTAGGTGCTGTTGTGAAGGCACTGTGCATATGCCATAAAGTTACATACTGACCTTAACGAAAGAAGATTCCCCTGGATTATTCAAATGACCTGAGTATCATCATCTAAACCCCCAATATTAGGAGAAGAAGGCAGAAGAGTCTATCAGACAAATGTGGAAAAAGAGGAATGCAGAGGGTAAATGAGGGAGTAGAAGAGGGCAGTGGGAGAGTTCCTAAACATGAAAATGACTCAATCCATCATTGCTGGCTTAAAGCTGGAGGAAGAGGACCACAGGCCAAAGAATAGGGTAGCCTCTCGAAGGTGAGAACAGCTACACCCAACAGCCAGCTGGGAGATAGAGACCTCAGGCATAAAACTGCAAGGAGGTAAGCTCTGCCACCATCCTGAAAGAATCTGAAAGCAAATTCCTTCCCTGAGCATCCAAATGGAACAAGGCCCTGCAGACACCTTGACTTTGGCCTTCTGAAACCCAAAGCAAAGAACAACCTGAGGCTTGTTGGGCTTAGATTTCTGATCATTATAACTATGAAATAATAAGTGGGTATCTTTTAAGTAGCAAAATTTGTGGCGATTTTTTATAACAGCAATAAGAATTGAACACAAATTTTGGTGCCAGGAGTGGGGTGCTGTCATAACAAAGGTCTAAAATTATGGAAAAGGATTTGCAACTGAGCACTGGGGGAAGCTAGTTAAATTTCAAGATTATGTAGACAAAGCTTAGATTGCCTTGAATGGAGACAATATAGACATTAAATATGCTGTTTGGTGAGAACTAAACAGAAAGTGAGGAAGATGTTATTAGAAGTGACAGTCCTTGTTAAATACTATCAGAAAGCTAAGAGGAGTTGAGTCCTACAGTTACATGGGAAGCAGAACTAGCAAACAATGAACTTGTGTATTCCAGGAAAGTGCTATAGGGCACTCTGGTTTCTTCTTGCTACTCAGGGTAAAATGCAAAAGAAGAGACACAAATTGAGGAAAGAACTATTATTAAACAAATAGAAGCAGGAATTGATCATTTGGGAAATCCTCAGCCTACCCTAATGATAAAGATGTTAAAATTAAGAGATGTACTGTCTGAAAAGTGAGTTCTAAAGAATAGGCTGAGGCTTGACCCTAATCATTCCCTGAAAGATCAGAAGATCAAAGGGCCAGAGGGAGACTATGGGAGAAGTAGGACAAATATGGCAGAGGGAGAATCAAAGAGATTTAAAGTGTGGTAAGGACTCCAACCACTGTTGCTGGCTTTGAGGATGGAGAATTGTGGCCTTGAGCCAGTGCATGTGGGTGGCCTCTGGAAGCTGAGAACAACTTCTGGTCAAACACAAGGAGACTTCAATCCAAAAACCACAAGAAACTGAATTCTGCCAATATCTTAAGTGAGCTTGGGAATGAATTATCTCCTAGGCCAGGAAACATCTTAATTTTGGTCTCATGGGATGTGGACCAGAAAAACAGGACAAGTCTGCAAGATTTGTCATCTATAGTACAGTAAGGTAGTGAATTTATGTAGTTTTAAGTTGTTAAGGTTGTCATCTGTTACAGTTGGGTAGAAAAATAATACATTTAAGAAAGGCAAAATAAAATCTTTCATAGTCTTGCAAGATGAAGAAACAAAGGCCATACAGGAAAGGGGAATTGGTTCATACACATCTTTCATCTATCCTTGAATATATGTCCCAGTTTGCAATTTGTGAAGCTGTGCAAAGTGGAAACCTGACTGTTGGGCTGAGACCATCTAGAGAAAAGAGTTGGATCTCTCACAGCCTTCCAGAGCTCACTTGGCATAAAACTGTTAGGGAACAGCTAGGATTTAGCAGCCAAACAGGAAATAAATGCAGGGCCCTCACCATTACAATCTAACAAAGAACTTAATACAAGAGTCTAGAAGTAAAAGGAAAACATGTATCATTCAGCAGTTCTGAGCTCAGTTTGGCAAGAGTGCCAGGTGTCCCGAGCATTGCAAGCAAAATAGCACAGGAGAAGGGGAGAGTACTTGAGACTTTGCTGAGAAAAGGGGGAGTTTCTGTAACAATCTAAGATTGCCAGGTGCTCTGAACGTCACAAATGGGAATTACACAGTAGGAAGAGGGGGCCTATGCTAGGAAATGAGGCCTCTGTAACAATTTCACTAAGACAAAGTACCTTTATGAACTGAGAAAGAAAGCCTTTGTGGCTGTACACTATTTCCACATGGGTGGAGGATGGAGAACCTAGAAGTCAGCTGAGACAGAGAACCTCTAAACCCCAGTAGTCGGTGTACTTAGATTAGCTAAGTACCCACTTGCAGCCTTGGTTCAAGTGTATAGAACAAACATACTAACAAACTTACTAACAACTTTATTTCCTCTACACATGGGGCACTTAGACCTTAGTCAGGTGCCTGCTTGCAGCTTTGTGCTTGTATGTGTTTCCTAAATAAACTTACTATCTCATTTCCACTATATGTGTTTGTCTCTCACTAGAATTATTCTCTTGCTTGAATTATTCTCCTTCAGGCCAGACAAGAAACAGGCAGGGGGGAGAAAGTCTTGACACCAACCTATCTCTCCCTGTCCATAACAGAACCACCAGGGCCTCAATCAAAAGCCCAGGAAAGTCCTTTCAACAGAGGTACAAGAGGTTGATTAAATTTAATTTAAATTGAAACTCAGCTTCAACTTATCTCAATAACTGATTAGGTAATCACACTGTATGTTTCATAGGAAAGAAGGAATGGTCTTTTGCTGCAGGTGACATTATGAGGAATTCCTGCAGTTTTGTATACGCAATGTCTTGTACAAAAATGTTACTACACATGCAGAAAAGTATATAAAAACATAATCATCAATCAAGAGACAAGCTAGGTAATAAAACCAATTCCATAGTTGATGCAGATAATAAAGTAATAGATAAGGAATTTAAAATAACAGTAATACTATCTGAAAGAAATGAGGAGAAAAGATGTACACAATGAATGAAGATAAAAAAATTTACAAAGTATTAGAATGCATAAGTAAAAGATAAAAATATATTTTAGAAATGAAGATAATAATAACAAAAATTAAGAATCCAATGAATACATTAAACAGCAGATACAAGATTAGTGAACTAAAAGATAGAACCATGGACAATATACAAAGTAAAATATATAGACAAATACTAGAAAAACAAGTAGAGTATAGCAGATCTACATGTGAAATAAATCCCAAATTTCGAATATACATATGTGTAGAAATCCCAGAATGAGAGAAGATAGTGAAGAAGGCAAAACAATGAATCAAAAGATAACTAAGAATTTTAAAAACTTATAAAAGATTTTAGTCCTAGAGTTATTAAGCTTGGCAAACCCCATAAATATTAACACACACATACACAATATATAAATTTTATATTATTAAATTTATAATAATATACCATTATGGTGCACAGGATATAATAAATATAAATATTTATACTACAGGGTGTGGCAAAAGTAGGTTTATAGTTGTGAGTACATGAAACAGCATTTATTCTTATATAATTATTTATTAATTATTGTATTATTTTCCATAAGAATAACTGTAAACCTACTTTTGTAGCACCCTGTATATAGCAAGCATCTTTGTTTTCTTTCCTCTTTATCCTTTTATCATTTGATATAAGATATATTACTTTATATTATAGTATTCAAGTATTTTAAGTATTTTATATATTGATATTTAAGTATAAATACATATTTGTATATATAAATGCAGAAATTTTTATAACACAAGGAGCAAATACTCATGACAATCTATGAAAGTCTTTATCACTTTTGCATTTTCATATGGTCAGTGCTGGCATTTGGTACTGCTTTCTTCCAATATTCCCTTTGCCTTCAGCAAACATCTGAGCAGGTCATGATATTTTACCTGTTTGGGTGAATCAGACTTCTATTCCTGAAGGTTCTGGACTATTGAATTGGGTGTTGTAAGTTTTCTTTGATTTTAATCACAGAGCATGGAGATGTCCTAAGGGATCACATGTATTCCAGACATACTCTTCCTTACCTCCATTGGAAGTAGTAGTCTAACTTCCCTGTGGTGGTCAGACCTGTAATTCCATTCCAGCAAGTCCCATAACTTCCTTCTTTTCCCATTGATTCAGAAACATTAGGAATCCAAAATATGTGGATATCAGTCTTAACTTGCAGATCATTACAATCATTGTCGTGTCTTCTGTTAGAAGCATTTGTCTTTGGAACTAAGACCTCTAGGACAACAGAGCATAACTCATAGGGAACAGGAAGTAGCAATTTTGCTAGTGGGTTATTAGGGGTAATAGTGAGCAGTGCCACTCCCATTGCCACCCCTTGATTCCTATACATGTGAATCCTGTCTATGGGAGAAACTGTACATCTATTGAATGCTGATTCAGAGCATATACATTCACCTAAAGAACCTTTCCCCAGACCTTCAGGGTATTGCCACTTAGCTTGTGCTCTGATTGAGTCTTCAGAAAGCCACTTGAATACTCTATTAAGGTAGCTGCTTCAGGATGGTGGGGAACATGGTAATTTAATGAATTCTATCATTATGAGCCTGTAGCCATACTTCATTTGCTATGAAGTAAGTTCATTGATCACAAGAAATTCTGTATGGAATACCATGATTGTGAATAAAGCATTCTATAAGTTCACACATAGTAGTTTTGGCAGAAGAACTACATGCTAGAAAGAAAGTTTTATATCCAGACTAAGTATTTATTCTAGTAAGAACACAACACTGCCCCTTTCATGATGGAAGTGGTCCAATATAATAATCACCAGGTAGCTGGCTGATCATCCCAGGGAATGGTGTCATATTGGGAATTTAATATTGGTCTCTGCTGCTAATAAGCCAGATGCTTATCAATGTCCTTAGCCATGCAAGTCTTGGTAAGTGCAAGTTCATAGTGCTGAAGCCATGCAAAACCACCATTCCACCAGCCATAGTTCCTTTGTTCATGAGTCTATTGCATGATGACAAAGGTGTTTAGGGATATAGGTGGATTAGTATCCACAAAACTAGCCCTGATTGATTATTATCCACTTGATTATTAAAAATTATCCTTTGCTGAGGTCACCCGTTAGTGAGCATTCACAGAGGGCACAATTACCTTCATTTTTTTTCCTGTTTAAAATTAATGGTCTATTCACATACCTAATCCTCAAATGCCTTTTTCAAAATTTTCCAGTCATGTTTCTTCTGTCTGACCATCAAGATAAACCATTAGCCACAGCTCATGGATGATATAAAACTGCACATCTAGCCATGTCTCCATCCAAGAAAAGTAAACAACTGGCACATTCTTCAAAGTTCTGCCCACTAGGAAGGTTTCCCTTTACCTTATCCCAGAACAGGGCTGTAGTGCTACAGCTCTTCACCCTATGATGGTGCCAGCACATTAGGCAGAACTATCTGTAAACCAAGCCTAAGTCCTCTCCTCCTCTCTCAACTGATCATGAGAATTCCCTGTGAGAACATAGGTGCAGGCTGGGGGATAAAAATGCAGTGTAGCAGAAGTGGGTATCATATGTATATGGGCTACTTCTTCATATGACATACTTATGCTTTCAGGGCCTGATCAGGCCCAATAATGCATTTACCACTTCAGTTTTGTGATGGACTGCACACACAACTTTATGACCTGATAGGTCAGATAACACTCAGTTCATAATAAGCAATTCAGGTCATTTGGTAACTTAGTGACCCAAAGTTAAATATTTAGTCTCTACTAAAAAGGCCAAATGACAGGCCAAGAGCTGTTACTCAAAAGGAAAACAGTCATTCATAGAGGGTGGCAGAGGTTTCCTACAAAATACTAAGAACTTCTGCTGTGATTCAATTATAGGGGCCCATCAAATACTCTAAACAGTACCCTTATCTGCCACTGACACTCCAAGTACCATTTGGATCTTCTGGGTCACCATATGACCCAAGTGGCAGAGCAGCTTGCATGCCAGCTGGACCGGTTGTAGAACTTTCTTTTGTTCTGGGCCCCACTCAAAACTAGCAGTTGTTTAGGTCACTCAGGAAATGGGGCAGAGTGATGTATCCAAATGATGGATATGTTACCTCTAAAATTCAAAAACTAGTAGGTATTGTGTCTCTTTTTCGTTTGTAGGAGGTGCCAGATGCAACAACTTATCCTTTGTCATCATAAGAGTATCTTGATATGTCCTACACCACAAGACCTCTAACATTTAACAGAAATGAATTTTTGTCAGATTTATTTTCCACTTTCTGGTATGTCTACAGAAGTTGTAACTTTTTGTTTAGCAGGTCCAAATAGCAAAATGCCATCAATGTGATGAACAAGAGTGATATCGTGTGGAAGAAAAAGGTGATCAAAGTCCCTGTGAACTAAAACTGTTATACCCCTTAGGGAGATAGTAAATATGTATTCCTGATCCTGTCAGACAAAAGCAAACTACTTCTGGTGGATCTTATGAACAGCTAAGAGAAAAAAAAAGCAAGTACCAAGTGCTGGTACAGCAGTTGAATTAAAGTCAGCCCCTTACTAAGCCTACAGTTATCTACCATCATTCTTGAAGATCCAGCTGTCCTTTACATAAGGTAGATAGGCAAGTAGACTTTGCACCATAATAGCACTTACTCCACATGTCAAGAAACCAATGCAGGGATGGATTCTGCTCCTGATGAATATGTCTGTTCCAATTAGGTATTCTAGAACTGGGGAAATAAACACAGGTTGGGTAAAGGAAAACTTTGGAGTTACTATCACATGGACTTGAATTAAAACTTCATTGATCACCTTACCTCCATAAGTTTGTACACTTGGGTCTTCTGGAAGTAGTGTCAGTTCAGAACCAGTGTCCAGTTGTCCCCCAAGGTTTTTATTCCCTTTTTCCCAATGTACACATATCCTGGTGAAAAGTTGTAGGTAATGCTTTTGGGGAAGGATGATAGAAAGATTAACAGTATAATTTGTTGACAATGTAATGGCTTCCTTCCTCAAGGGACAACCTCCCTTTTTATTCAAGGGGTTCTATATCTATAAGCTGGCTTAATTCTGGGGATCGAGTGAAAGAATGTGACTATCTGTTTTTACTATTCAGATTTTGCTCACTTGACCTGAAACTTTACTGCTTATACACATTAAGTAAAAATGTAGTAGATTTCCTATCCATTTCACTTCTAGAAGCACTGTGATTACCTAGCTAACATCATGCATCTGTACAAGTCAGACTACCTTGACTGCTGCTTTGGCTCTGCTGTTCTCTACATTGATCATATACCACTTTTCCTTTGGTGATTGAAAGTGCAACTTGGTCCCTGTCATCCTAGGAATAATAACTCTTATTACATTTAGGTTTCACAATTCAGTGATAGCACTTTTCACTGTGAGGTCTGGCCTACAGAGAAGAGGGATTACAGACCTCCTGAAGCATGTTGGCATTCGCTTTACACATTTACTTCTTACAATGCTAGTGAAAGATATGCCTTCCAGACCCCCCTAGTGTGGGTGAGTGGTTTTAAATGACAAATTTGCTCTGACATTCTAATCTTTCTAAGCCTTTGAATTTTTTCTACTTTAGACCAAAAGCATGCTCAGCATTTCCAATTCACTCACTGTGGACAATCTTTTAGTCTATGTTTCATTGACCAAACAAATTGTTAGTGCTCTTTTTAACTTCTCAAACTAGAATATTAGTTGTAGAATCTCAGCTTAGTAGGCTCTCATCAAGTTCACCCTGATTTAACTTTATATTCTTTCCATCATTATCCCACTCCCTATATTCATTTCCATGTATTTCCTAGATTTCTGTTTTTTAAAAATATTTTATTTATTTATATTTAAAGAGAGGGGAAGGGAAAGAGAAAGGGAGGGAGAGAAACATCAGTGTGTTGTTGCCTCTCACACACCCACTGCTGGGAACCTGGCCCACAACCCACGCATGTGGCATGACTGGGAATTGAACCAGCGACCCTTTGGTTCACAGGCTGGCACTCAATCCACTGAGTCACACCCACCAGCGCTGATTTCTGTTTATATAATAGAAAGTTCAGATGCTGCATTCCACTGTTTGTGCAGGCATTGCGGTGCAGCATGCCTCACCATGGCTCACACTTTGTACCTCACCCTCAGGGGCCTGCTGGGATTTGGGTCTAGAAGCAAGGACAGGTAGTGGAGGGGGGTCCTGGGGAGAGTTGGCATTTTCAGAGAGGCCTTTACAGTGTCCTCAGGCAATGCAGGGTACATTTCCACACATGGAGATGGAGGGGCTTTTCTATTGGCAAAGAAAACTCATCAGAATTTAGGGGTTCAATGTTCCCAGCTGCATCAGAGTCTTCCCACATACCCAATTTTCAGGATTCCATTCCTTCTTTATCCATACCTTCTCTTTAAAAGTCTACACTTGGAGTCTAGGAAATTAATTTATTCTGACTTTAGCCATTTTCAGGATGTGATGCTGAGTTTGGTAATAATCCTAGCTCAGCAGGTACAGGAGATAAGGATCTCTTTCAGAGTAAACATAGAAACTTCTGGGTTATTCATGTGGTGTTTGAGCTGAATAGTTAAATCCCTAACCTCAGCCTTTTTTTTTCTCACTTTGTGGAGTGACATTAGCAGCAATTAGCCAACCTCATTATACTTGTTATTTTGGCAAAAACATTCAAAAGTACCATATATATTCACCAAGATCCTTACTTCTTATAAGTATATGATCGATAGTATCCAATGGTGATATTTGTGTATCTCTTTTTCCATATCATGCCATAAACTATCAGTGCTCTCTTCACTACTGAATATTTATGATATATACTATGTTATATATACATTATACCATATAATATATATGAGATACAGATATTTTACAGATAGATATCGATAGATGATAGATGATAGATAGATAGATGATAGAAAGAGAAGGATTATAGCTATCATATCTATATTATATCAATATCTAGATATATAGAGTATATATAAGCCGCAGTTCAGCCAACAGCAAGATGAAGATCCAGGAGAGATAATGGTGTAGTTCAACTCCAATACTAGTAGGCTAAAAATACAGAAAGAACCAAGGTTTTATTTCTGGCCTGAAGTCAGGGAAAACACCTGTCCCAGTTCTTTGGGAAGGAGGTGTTTGCTTCAAGGAGGGGTTGGCCCTTCTGTTTATGCAGACCCTCAGTGGCACTGGATGAGGACCATTCACACTGGGGAGGGCAATCTGCTTTAAGTGGTCTACCAATACAAATGTTAATCTCATCCAGAACACCTTCACAGATACACTTAGAATAATGTCTGAGCAAATATTGGGATAGCCAATGTCCCAGTCAATTGACACTTAAAATTCACCATCATATAATCCAACCTCAAAATTCTATCTGGAGGTTCTGCTTTCCAGGACTAATTGGGGTACTGACTATTTTAGCCTATTTTCCCAAGAAAGTCAGAAAATTTTTATGCTACTCATATGTTGTAAAATTAAATTAGAGGGAAGTAAAAAAATGACAGAAAATATGAATGAGGCAGAAAAGCAAGAAGAGCAAACAGAGGGACTGCTACACTGACCAATATCTGACATAAAAAATAACTGATTGCTATATCTTGTGGGACAGAATTATAAGACACCTATAAACTCTTACATCACAGGATAATCTGGTGAGAAGAGGAAATTTCATCTCTTTCCTTAGGTTCTACAGCGTCAAAGAAGTGTTCTAATATTAAGCAGTAATTCCTAAACTAATTAGATTATTATTTTTCACAATATACATGATATAATATCTTTACAGCTAAAACAAGGTTTGTAGAATATTGTAGAATTGCTGATATGTTTTCATTAATCCAAATAAATTAATACAATTTAAAGAAAGGTTCACTTTAAAAAAACTCAGTAAGTTGCAAAATAGGTTTGCAAGTGACCTGGTACAATCATTACTAATATGTGTGAAACACTGCAAAATATTTAAAAAGTGATAGGAATCACTTTTTACAAGTCAGATGAAAGTAACCATAAAATTCCATGTGCACATTACGGGCAGATCTGGCAAGATTGCTGAGCAGTAGGGAGGGACCCCCAAAGGCAGCACAAGAGCCTGACCAGGCCCAGGGAAGGGTCCAGAACTGCTGGAGGCAGTGGGATCAAAGCTGCAGCTGGTGCTTGACAGAGTTCCATACCCTCAGGCAAGGGTAAACAAACTAGTGTGCAGTTATACAGAGTATGCACCAGGCTAGTGAAATGTTTGGACAGAGGAAAATGCCCTCCTACTTGTGTCCAGTACACATAGGACTTTGGGTCAGAAGGTCTGGACAAATTGTGGGCAGAGACTCATAGCTTTTTCCCTTCTGGTTCCCCTCACTCGAAGAGTTGGGGGCCCCAGTATTCCTGGGTTGGTGGGCCCTGGAGACCACATGGTCCGGCAGTGACCCTGGGCTCCTCCCAGCACCAGAAGTGGCAGCAGCATGGGCAACTGGCAGTGCACTGCATGTTACTTGGCCAGACACGTGGACATACTGGCAAGCCTACATACAGCTGGAGGGATGAGGAGCAGGTGCTGGGCCAGGAGGTAAAAGCAGAGGAAAGGGCAACGCACAGTGAATCAGATACTGGCATATGCACAGACTCCAAAAGATGCCTGAAGACAGACTGTGACTAAGAACCAGCTAAAGCTGCCTGTGTTTCCCAAAGGATGGTATTTAAATGGGAGAAGGAATTCTAGGCATAACTGTAAACTAATATGGCAAATGGTGATGGGGTTATTTTTCTTTGGGTATTTTAAAGGGAATGAGCTCTGAGTCAGAAGCCTGCTATTCTTCCAAAATTATGTCACCTTTGAATAATCAACCACTTTCCTTTTTCACCAAATTTCTGCCTCCAGAGTTTGCCTAGTGGGCAGTGGGGCAGTAGAAATCCACTTTCTGTTCAGTGACAGTAATGACACCCAACGTGGGGTCATAGCTGTCTGTGGCAGGCTGATCCCCTCAGGAGTAGAACTATGGGGTTTCCCAGTTTCTGGGAATTTCTCTGCATACCCAGTCAAAGTGTCAGTCACTTAAATATGCCTGGCAGGTAGAGAGGAAATGGGTCTGGGAAGTGGATAGACTCTAGAGGTAGTGAAGATCTTCTGAGTTTTGAGGCCATAGACTGAAGTTTGGGTGAGGACTGGCCAAGACTTTGGGAGACTTTGGGAGTCCATTGCTTGGGGATCACTGTTCATGAGATTGGTTGGCAGAAGACTTACCTGTGAGCACTTGTTTGGAATAATGGAGTTGTGGGTTCCAGTAGTCCTTATTTGTTCTCAGTTTTCCTGCATTTTTCTGGCCATAGCTTTTGCTCTGTATGCCTGGGCCAGCAGGAGCTGTTCTGTGTTGGCTCCTGGAAGGAGTCCGCTGGGCAGAATTTTAGTGGTATGGGCTATGTACAGCCATTATCCAATGTCTACAGGGGAATTGGTTTATTATTGTAATGCTGGGTGGCCTACATATATTTTAGACTGTGAGGGAAAATGGACCCTAAATGACTCCCTAAATTACTGTACCATCATGCGATTGGAACTATATTGTCAATGGCTGGACAAATGGGACAAAATCTGTACTGTCAAGGTGTTTGTATCATTACGTAATAGGGTTCACCAGGGACAGAGAACTGCTTAAGGTGCAGTGAAGGCAGGTGGTCCCCAGACCCCTTCCTAAAAGTAACACACAGGAAGAAAAGGAGAATGAGGAAATAAACCTCATTAATGCCCCGAGCCCAGGGGATGCAAAGTTAGTAGCATGACGACCTCCCTGTCACCATTCCCACTGCTAGCTACCCCTAAAATAGGGCCTAGAGAGTCAACAGCCCCACCCCTGCATCACAAGGGAAGGGTCTCTCCTTCAAAGACCCATCAGGGTACGCAATTTGGCCAGGAACATCCCTATCTGGAGCAAGACAGTTTCCTTTGAGGCAATATTCCATAGGAGGAATAAATCACGAAGGCCAGCCTGCTGGTTACTGTTGGGCCAATGCTCCATTCCCACTTCAGACTTATCAAATTGGAAGAATTCCAACTCCTCATATAGGGAGGCTCTTCGGAAAATGGCATATCTTATCATCTCCATTTTTGTCACTCAGCAACCAAACTGGGCAGGTGCACAGGCTCTCCTTAACACCCTGCTGATGGCAGATGAGAGGCAGTTGGTTATAAATAAGGCCAATGAAGAGGCTCAAAACCTCCACCAATAGGATCCTAATGGGACCCCCAACCCAGGTGGGGCAAATCCCTTGACAGAGCCTGATGGAGACCCAAATATTGACGACCTCACCTTCCTAGAACATTATAGAAGGTGCATTTTGTAAGGAATTAAGAAAGAGTTGCCAAGCAAAGGAGCCTGAATATAAAATAGACCATTCAACAAAAACTAGATGAAGATCCTTCTGAATTTTTAGAAAGTATCAGGCCTATAGAAAGCACACTGATGCTGACTGACAGGCACCAGAAAATGGGGGGACAGTGAATATGACTTTAATTGGACAAAGTGCCCCAGATATCGGAAAGAAACTCCAGCATTTAGATGGAGCATTGGGAATAAATGGCTATCAGCTGGTGCACATAGCCTTTAAAGTTTACAAAGCCAAGGAACCAAGGAAGTTAGAACAGGCCATGTTTTTCTTAGAAGTAGTGTGGGGAAACTAGGAGAGATGGGAATGAGGAAAGACCTATTAGGAGCCAATCAATATGCCTATTGCAAGGAGGGGGCCATTGGAGAAGCGAATGCCCAAAACTCAGAGAGGAAAATAGAGAGGATGAAAACCTTCACCAAGAAATGCTAGAAAGAAAAGGGGAATCTGATATCAAATGCAGATGTCTAAGGGCTCTCCTAGATATCTCCCAACCTATTACTGTTTCCCCACAAGAGCCCTGGGTACAGCTGATGCTGGAAAAGAAGCTAACTGATTTCTTTCTAGATACAGGAGCTACATATTCAGTGCTAAATACAAAATTAACCAAGAGAAGTTTGGATGTAGTAAGTTACTGGAGTGACTGGACAAGTACAAAAACAGGTGTTCCTGCAACCTCAAATTTGCCAGCTTGGGAATCAAAAGGTTATGGATAGTTTTCTCTACATGTTACACTGCCACATTTCATTGCTTAGCTGAGGTTTTCTCTGTAAATTGCATGCACAAGTGACGTTTTATCCTGAGAAGCGGCAATTATGTGAGGAGTCCCACTGGAACATGCTATCTAGCTATAGGCACTCTCGACTTGCTTGACAGTAAACTCTTCTCACCCAGGGTTTATGAGCAGGTTAATCAACTTGTTTGGGTTGATGGGATACCGGGAGGACTGGTTAACAACCGACCCATCCAGGACACACATCCTATGGTGCCTAACCCTGACATTTTGTTAGGCAACCCAAATGTTTCCTTATAGGCTATCACAACCTTGAATCCAACCACCCTGTTCCCAGACTCAGAGGGAGACTCACCCCTCCAGCATGATTTCTTGGACTAGCCAATGACAGCACCAGACTAGGAGTTATCTATAGACAGCAGCAGCTTCATGGAAAATGACCAACGATGATTTGGGTTTAGGCTTCCTCATAGCATTTGAGGTGACAGTCAACCATCATTCGCTTCAGAGATATCTCAGAAGACTGGACAAGCACTTCAAATTCAATGGAAGCTGTATGCTATGGGAAAGGCTGAGAAAATGAAGAAGACCCTGGTGAAAATGTGCCGGAAAAATGCATTTGAAATGGGACCAGGCACTCCCTATTGCCTTACTATGAATTAGGGTAGCACCAAGAAGTGAGCTTAAATTGAGCCCTCTTGAAAAGGCAAGGGGGACCCTTTCAAATTTCTGTTTTAAGGACAACCCCCTTTAGATTTGGAGGGCACATCTAAAATTAAACAATGTGTACAGCATTTAGGGCAAATACTAACAATGTTGCACAAGTTTGCTCATTGCAGGGCTGTCTATCTATCTAATGAGTCCTTACACCTGTTCCAGGCAGGCGACTGAATCTTACTAAAGACCTGGAGGACACAGATAAAATGGGCACCACCTGAGGAGATTCAGGCACTGTATGCTGTAGTTGATGTTGAAAGGGAAAGCTGGACATGCACTCCTGAAAAAGATTTAAAACCCCTCCTTTGGAAAGGGACAGTAGCTCACAAAACTAAATCCTTTCTGTCCTTTTTGCATTTCCAGATGGTGGCTTCTTTAGCAAATTTATTCTTCTGGGGAGAAAGGGGGTGCCACCCAAAGCCCTATACCTCAACAAGGATTTAGCAGGAATAAGAGCAAAGAGCCTGTGTTTCAGGTAGAAATGGAATGTATCTGTAAATCTGAGGAGTTTCAGCTACTTGATATAAAATTAGAGTATGGTCCTTTCCATTGTTAAAAAAAAACAAGGATTGAAAGTGAGTTAAGCTAAAATTGGTTATTCCTGAATGGGTAAGAAGATTGTGGACGTTTTAACTCCAAAGGAAAGAAACTTCAGTTCTTGATTACAGTTATTCTTTGCTTCTTTATTATCTTGTGGGGACTTGATTTGATCTTTGCTGTTTGTGTACACTGGGTTCCTCTGTCTTGCCACTTGGTGCCAGTTGGCATACCAGCTGGGGTGAGGGAATGTCTCTGTCATGGCACTAGTCAGCATACTGGTTGATGAAAGGATGTCTCTGCTGTTTGGGGCTTTGGTCCATTTGTGATGTAGTAAATGTCACATGGGATCAGTTGGTGTGAGACAAGATTTTAGGGTCCCCCCCTCCCTTTTTTGGAAATTCCATGTTCACTTTGAATTTTGTTTTGTTTCTGTTTTGAAGGGAAATTAAAGTTTCTGAGAGTTAATTCATATTAAGTTGGAAAGTAAGTAATAGAAGGTATAAAGCATGGAGATAAAATTCTGGTGGATATTTGAAGGACAAGAATTTTCCTTTATGCTTTGTATTTTTCTCCCTATCTGATCTTTCCAGAATTTGGCATTCTTAATGAGTGAGTAATGGCATAAAGTTTCTTGACATAAAACCAGTAATACCAAATTCCAATTGTGTTTTAATAACCAAGACTTCGACTGGAATGTCATGTCTGAAGGAGGCATGACTGGACTCTGGAGGTCACCAGAAAGCCTTGAGGAACTGCGATTGATTTTCAAAGCTAATGAAAGCCAACTGGAGAAATGACCTGGTCCATTGTTTTGTGACATGGTTCATGTCAGTGTTTCCAGGTAAGGAACAAAGGTTGCTTTCCTGAAAGATGGCAATGTAGGAACCTTAAGACACTTTGGGAATCTCAAGCACTTGAGGTATATAGGTACTTCAGGCAAATCCTGATGGCAGGTGTGGGGTTTGGCTTCTGTGCCTTGAGGGGCTGACTTAAAGTTCGATCTAAAGGTTCCTTGTGTGAGTTCCAGCAAAGCAGATTTAAAGAGACTATTCACAAAATTAAAAACTGGCAGTCTCTTCGATGACAGTGAGGGTGATCTTAAGGAGAAAAATTGCTTCATGGAAAACCACAGCGCTCAGTTTTGGTTATTGGCTCTAGAGTACCTAACTGTCTTCAAAGATTTGTTTTGACTTGGAAGCTGAACTGTGTCTGTATACCCTATATAGATTTTGCCTCAAAACCTGATGACATCACCAGAGATGTTCAATTTACAGGCAAGAAGAATCTCTCGAATAGTCATGGTTTAATATAATTCCAGCACAAATCTTACAATTGGACTTCTTCTCAAAAGACAGTCTTGCAGACTCAGAGACTAGTTTATGATTTACTGTGTGAATCAAATTTTGTGCTCTTCTTTCTGTTTTTATAGGGTATATCCTATGAACTCAGTTACCTGGGTGCTTGGTTATGCACTATAGACCTCATTTTAGAAGCCTATCTGTATCACTTCTTCCTGAGACTCAACAATTTGGTTAGATAGTTGAGTTGGTGAAGTATGGTGTGATCTGTTGACTTTGCTTAAAACTGCTTAATTTTCTGCTCTAATGGTTTAGACAGAAAAGGTCCACAAGTGTTAAATGGGAGAATCTTATAATATTCCCCACAGCCTAATTCAAGTTAAGTATTGCAGGCAAAAGGGCTTTAGAAAGATGTGACATGCCTTACACAACATCCTCCAAGGAAGGCACTCCTTTCTTAATTCAGGACACTGTAGATTTAGTCCTTACATTTCTTATGGTTCTGACTATGCCTTCTAACCCTCTTGTCAAATTTGTTGCCTCCAGAATACAAAAAGTTTGCTAGCCTGTCCAGCAATGTGCTCCTTTGGACGTTAAGCACATCATTTCCAGGGACAACCAAATGACATGAACCTTACAAGATCCTCTTCCCTTGCATGAAGCCTCCCCTCCATTCCAGAACCCCTTTTGTTAGGGATCTCTGGGCCAGGGAATACATAGGACTACAACCTTGGCTAACGGGAAGCCTACAGAAGAATAAGACCTCCACCCATTTGTCTTTGTAAGATTACAAAGATCCAGAAGTGTTAAGGGGAGATTCTGGCAAAATTGCTGGGGACCAGGAAGGGACCCCCGAGGTGGTATAAGAACCTTCCCAGGATCTGGAGAGGGAGGGGTCAGGAAGTGCTGGAGTCAGTGAGACTGAAGCCACAGGTAGCTGCTGGATAGATTTTCATACCCCTGGGTAAGGATAAACAAACTAGCATGGCTCATACCCAGCAGAAGAAAGCTTGAACGGAGTGTGCACCAGGCTAGTTAAACGTTTGGACAGAGGAAAAAGCCCTCCTACTTGCTTCTTGAGTACATAGGATTCTGGGCCAGAAGATTTAAATGAGGGTAGGTGGAGACTCACCCCCTTTTCCCTTCAGGTTCCCCTCATTTGTCCAGTGAAGTCTCCTAGTGTACCTGAGCTGGAAAGCCCTGGAGACCATGTGGTCTGGCAGCAACCCCGGGCACCTCCCAATGCAAGAAGCAGCGGCAGTGTAGGTGACTGTCACTGCATTGTGTGGTCCTGCTCAACCAGGCACACAGATGTGCTGGTGAGCTAATGGCTGGAGGGATGGGGTGCAGGCACTGGGATGGTTGGCAGGAACAGAGGAAGGGATAGCACACAGAGAATAATGCACAGGGACTTCCACAGACTCCAAAATACCCCTGAAGATGGACTGCAACCAGGAGCCAGCTAAAGCCACCTGGATGACTGTGCTGCAGTAGCCTGTATTTTCCAATGGGATGGTATTTTCCGTGGGAGAAGGAATTCTAGCACAGCTTTGAACTAATCTGGCAAAGGGTGGTGGGATTATTTTTCTTTGGGTGTTTTAGAGGAAATAGGCTCTGAGGCACAAGCCTGCTATTCTTCCAAAATTATGTAGCCTTTGAATAAACAACCTCTTTCCTTTTCACCAAGCCTCTGCCCCTAGGGCCTGTCTATGGAGTGGCAGGCAGTGGAACCCCACTTGCTGGGCAATAGTATGAATACAAATAAAGTACATTATTTTAATATTATTTTGACAGTTTCAATCACAGAACACCAAAATATGCTTTTTCCAAATTAAAGCTAATTAAAATCTATTTAAAGAACTATATGCAAAAACAAAACAGTATTAGAACTACTCAGCAGACAAATTCAAGCAGCTGAAAAAGATGTTTCAAAATGCATTCTCATTACAATAGTGAATTCTAAGTTTATTGTTAATTTAATAATATGTCTCTGTTGGCAGAATATTATTTTCATTAACAAGCTTTGTTTGCTTATAGGCTAGAGTTCAAATATTTTGTAGATAAAATAATGCTTATTAAAATAACTTTACCTTCTTATTAATAAAGTTATGTTTTGTATTGTTCTCACATATGAGAAAATCAAATCTTTGTTTTATTCTATGTTTCACCATTAGATATTAAGCAGGACTTATTTTTTGTGATTTAAGTGACTGACTCATAATCTTTCAGTGTCACTGTGAACTGAGTTGATAGAAAAATTTATCACAGCAAGACAAACCCAGACACCAATGTTTGATCGTACTAAGATTACGAAGAGATTCACTTCTTGCTCAGGGGCTTTTTGGAATTTGAACATGTAAAAGGCACCTGTGGCACTCAGCCAAGAGGAGCTACATGAGTGGCGACAAACACACCTGAGTTACAGAAGTAAAATAGTCCTAAACTAGATGAAACTAGGAATTCTAGTCTTCCAGGCACTGATCAAGAAGAGTAATCCAGAGACACTCTTTAAAATGCTGGCCACCTTCATTTGTCAAATACCTATATCCGATGTCAAGTACCCCAGCTCATCTCATTTGCATGAATGAATGCTCATTTTTATTAGCAAGTTAGACACCCTTTGCTAGTATTCCAAATCAGAATTCTAAAATTCTAGGGGATTGTCTATTCTAATGACACTTATATAGAGGTTTAATCACACTAGGAAAAAGTTGCACATGTATTTTTATTTTGAAAGTTAGCGATTTTTCTTTCTAAATCATTCTTAGTGTGGGAAAAATATTTTGCTTTCTTTTGCATTCAGCAATATTTACACTGCTATCGTACTTTCAAATTCAATAATATTATCAAATACTAGAAACTTACTTTAATATTACCTTATATCTTTTTTAAAAAACACCCACTTCACACCTACAATTTGTTGAGCAATTTGCTACATGGGATCACATGCAGTACCTAATTCTATCTCTGTAAATATTTATAATGGTATATGATCTCAATCCTGCATTTGAGGAAACTGAAGTTGCTTGAACACATATATGGATTTGATACTCTATATTCAAGAGTGGGCAAAAGTAGGTATACAGCTAGCTGCGAGTACACAACACGCAGTTTATTCTTCTTTCCTTCATTTATTTATTTATTGTATATTATTATCAACCTACTTTTGTCCACTCTTGTATTTTTAGGTTTTTTTTAACAGATAAAGGCTTATTTTTTATAAAGTGTTAGAATCACAGAAATAGCCAGTATTTCAATGTCTCACTGAGAAAATATATTTTTGACTTAGGTGTGATATGAACACTCTTGTCTAGTTATGAGAATAATTGCATTATATCCTGAGCTAAACAAGATTTCATAAAATATAAGCTTGAAATAGGGGGTTCTTTTACAAACCTTTATTGAATTATCCCAGGAGAAACTTGTACAACAAGTAAGGAAAGCAAGTAGGATATGGGGAGAAGCTAAGCAAAACTACCAGAATTGCTGAAGTCTACCCTTAACTACTTATCACAGGGAGCTCTGGAGCCCCCAAATATGCTAGAACTGTCCTGCTTTGAGGCAAGGAGCACAGGACTTTATACTCTTATTCTGATAATTCTTATATGTCTCTTGGCCAAAGCAAAACAAACAAAATCCCTTATAACTTGTGGCACTTTTCCAGAGAAGAGTGTCATCATTTTCCATTATCGTCCAATACTCAACGATAGTCAGAGGATGAGTAAACTGGCTCAAAGTATATCTGGGAAGGATATCAGGAATGTCCTCTCTTAACCTGAAGAGCATGCTATTAGCCAGTTTCATAAAGCTAACAGAACAACTATTAAAGAGGGAGAGATGGCAATTTATCAGACACAATTGCTATGTTATGGATTAAATGGTAGGCATGTTTATCTAACAATTTCACACGCAGAGCACAGGAATGCCACAGTAACTGAAACCAATCGCAAATCACTGTGATATACTTTTCACATAATGAAATTTAGCCTCAATCTCAATAAATGCCATTACCCCATTATATCTGAAGAGACTATAATGAGAGAAGGTCTGTGAACTGTATCTATGAAATTGTGGACAAGCCAGACAGAATAAAAACCCTGACTGGTTTACTTACTCCTGGTGTCACATGCCATGATTCTCAGAAAAGACATCACCAACTGGAGAATCAATTATATGTTAGATTCTCCCATAGCAATTACTTATCTTTTTAATATGCTTGCATACATTTCCATTCCAACACAGTACTTTTATTTATGAGTAATTTCTTTTAGGTTCAGTCAAGAAAACATTAACCATTAGAGGTTACAGAGAGAATTTAAATAGAAAATTGGTAGAACCGGTAATGGAAGAACTGGGAGCCTTAAGAAGGTAGAGCAATGAATCTCAGAGATTATTAGCAGCAAGGGGCTGCTACCTCCCTCTGGCTGAGAGAGAAAGGAAAGTGGCAGCTTATCAGATCCCAGATGTTCTGGTTGTCTGAGGGAACTGATAACCACAGAACGAGGATCTGTCTGGGAGAAGGTGGACCTATAAAGAGGATGCATTGGGTGGTTTGGCTAGAGCATGATTAAGGCAGGCTGCATTAACTAGATTTTCTCGCTTTCAAAAATTTGAATTATAACATATTTTTAAAATTTAAAAAATATTATTGTTGTTCAGTTACAGTTGTCCCAACTTTGTACTATTTTAATTTTAGTAGCAAATAAATGTGTATGTAGGACATATTAAAATTTGAGGTGTAAAAAACAAAGAGGATGCAGCTACTGTTGGAAATAAATTAAGAGGCAGCATGAAAGAGGGGTACATGTCTGGGTGTATCCAAAATAAAATTAAGTTAAATCAGAGTAATGTACTGGAATGGTGCTTCAGAGGAACATGTGAAAATAAATTATATAAGGATTATAATAGCTATAATCTTGTCTATAGCAGGACAAAATTTGGGAGCATTAACTAAGACCCCTCACTTTTTTGTCATTGCTATAGTGGTCTTCCTTCTGTCACGAACTCAATTACTTTTACTGTCTCAGGGAGCATTCATTCTCCAGACAAGAAAGTACAATAGAAATTAGAGAAAGCCATTATATCAACTGAATTTAAAAATGTATATTTTAAAATTTACTAGCAGAAACAGAGTATTGGAAACCTATCATTTGAAAAAGAAGAAGTGTTTTGAGTTCCAAAATGTGTCTTTAAATATCAAGACTCAAAGACTATCCATATAAAGTTATTTTAAAGACTTTTTGAAGATAATCCCAATGCCTATTTTTAACTTTGCTTCCCCAAATACTTTCCCCCCAAATAGGCACATACATATATCTTACCAAGAGAAGATAAACATCTTTATGAGTGGAGGGGAAATCCTGCAGAAATGCACCAAGTTGAATATGTAAAACTTCCTGTACATAACTGTTTAAAAACCTGAAAAAATATGAACAACCATTGTATAAAAAGTCAGACAAAATCTGAAGAAGATGTTACTTTTGAAAAACTGCAGTTTTGATGAGAATAGTGGATTTATATCATTCTTACCTGAGGGAATTCTAAAATCCCCCTGTGGAAAACCCTAACCTTATCAGTTTGAAATAACAGAGAACAGTTTCAGCGCTGAAATAAAGCAAATGGAAATTCCATGGAAAACCTTGGAAATAACGTAATCACAGATGCTGTGAGATCCACACTATGAGTATAAACTTCACCCAAATCCTCATTTCACATCTAAAATATGCATGCATACGAAGACCCCAGAGACTGAATGAAAAACTAAGAAGAGACAAGAGACATCTATCTTTGAAACAAAGATTTGTGAGTTTTCTGCTTTATTAACTGACTTCAAAAATTGATGTACAACAACATAAGTTTATCGGAGACTCTCAGGGGACCAGGCTAAAAGAGGCAGCATCTAGAAACTGTAAAATGGAGCATATATGTAAGTTGAGGTATATACTACTGGTAATAGAACCTGAAGTTTGAGTGCAGACAAGTTACCTGGTTACTGGGACAATGAAAGAACAATCCTCGGATAAATATAAAAGAACCCAGAATCACTACAATATATTATTTATATGTCCAGTTTTCAATCAAACATAACTAGTCATGTACACAGAGAGAAAAATATGACAAACAGGAACAAATATCAGTAAATAAAAAGTGACCTTGATTAATGACAAATTTAGATAGAATTTATCAGCCAAAGTTTTCAATGCAGGAATTACAAATATGGTTAAAAACAAAATAAAAATAGTTTTAAGGGGGGAACATATAGGGACTCTCAATATAAAAATGAAAATTAAAGTAGAGCTTTTAAGTATTAATAGGATTGAGTTATCATCCATCTTGTAGGCCAGGATCTTAAGACAACATTTGCTTTTTAGAATAGAAAAATAAAGTTACATTCTTAGATCCATAAGTTTTATGATTTGAAATTAATATTGTTTATATTCCCCATTCATAGAGAACCAGTCAAGAAATTCATGGACAATATGCTAACAAACACAATAACAAGCCCTCAGAAGACTATAAATAAATGAATTATATGACATCAAACTGATGCCCATAGACTGTTAGGTTAGTTTGTAAAGAAATACAAGCAACAGGTTTGACTGAAGGACATGTAACCTATGTATGGTCAGAATAAAGACAAATGATTTGTGTTTTCCTTATTTTATAAACCAAGGTGCTATAGCATGAAAATAGTTAAGAAGCACCTATGATAAGCTTAAGTAAAGTGTTAAGTTTTTTATTACACATAAAATATTAAAAGATTCTCCACCTAGCTGGCACCCTGATCTTGGATTTCCAATCCCCAGAACTCTGATTAATAAATTTATTTAAGCCAGTAAATAAATAGCTCTGCCATCAAGGATGGATAGCTTTATGATTCACCCATAAAAAAATGTGGGTGTACCTACTATGTACCAAGGAGTAGAAAATGTGAGCAAAAGAATAAAAGTTTGCTCTCAGTAAGGCAAAAGCTGCAAATGTGAGCAGATGAAAGGGAATGAGGAGAGTAGTTGTTCATCCATAATTAGAGAATTAATGAGTCAAGTTTCCTAAAATAAAGGAATTTTAACCTGCTAAGCAAGGATAATATTGGTGAGGCTTAATCCACTCACTCTATTAGCTGTCTTCTAATATTTTTGAAGGCAAATCCTAGTTTGGTCCCCAGCCACTTCAAAACAATACTTTCAGGCAAATTCCTACTCAGGTTGTGTACTCAGATAATCATGAGTTATAACGTGGCTGATGGAGAAACTGGCTGCGCGAGGGACAAAGAGAAGGAACCGGCTCAGTTAAATGAAGATTTCCAAGGGAAGCTTAGAAACCATGAAGCTTAAAGTGCTTTCCTGAGAAAAAGTTGCCTATTAAAGAAAAGGGAAGCAAGATTAATGCTGTGTTTTTCAGCTATTTTTAATAGCTTATTTTTAGTTTTTTTTCATTACCATTTATTTCCCTTATACCCTCTTCCACCTCCACCCACTCTACTTGCCCCATACTCATCACACTGTTGTCCATGTCCATGAGTCCTTTTTCATTTTTGCTCAATCCCTCCATCTCTCAACTCCCTCCAGAGCTATTAGCCTGATCTCTATCTTTGAGTCTGTTTATTTTACTTGTTAGCTCAGTTGGTTCGTTAGATTCCACATATCGCTGAAATCATTTGGGTCCTGTCTCTCTGACTGGTATATTTCACTTAGCATAATAATCCCCAGGTCCATCCATGCTGTTGCAAAGGATAAAATTCTCTTATTTTCTTATGGCCCAGTCATGTCCCATGGTTGTCTTACACATTCATCTACTGATGGACACTTGGGCTGCTTTCAAATCTTGGCAACTGTAAATAACACTGGAGATCCAAGATGGAGGCAGAGTAGGTGGAAGTCACACTAACCCCCTCCCAGGACCAAACAGGAATTATACCAAATTATAGAAAAGTCATCTTGAATAACTAATTCTAGCTATTTTTTTTAAACATCCTGACACAGCACAATTCATTACCACACTGCGTTATCAGTGCTGCGGAAGCCAACAAGGGGAAGATTGACACCTGCTTGTAATTCTGGAGAATGACACTTACCTGTTCATACAGAAAAAAATGTCTTTCACAACATGTTTATGTTATAGCTAATGTATAATCATATTTAAGTAAGTTATCAACCTTCATTGTATTATGCGTGATTTATAAACCTACATTTGACCCACTTCAGGTGCAGTATAAAACGGTGTGGTAGGCAGCTCCTAATGTATAATTGAGCTCTCATCCTGATAGGCATTGCCTTGTCTAATGCCCTCTCCTTGAGCACTTTGCTTCTAACTCATATGGTATCTATCTCAGTGTTGGGGTCACATTTCTCCCACGATTAAATTACAGGAATCTGACACCTATCTTGCTAGTGGACTGTCTCCTTTACAGATTTTGATGAAGCAAGTTTCTATGTTTGGGAGGCCAAAGTGGCAAGTAACAGAGGGTGGCTTATGGCCACCAGCTAGGTAGAAATAGAGACCTTACACTCAACAGTATAAAAGGAACCAAATGACACTAGCAATCATGTATGTGAGCTTCGAAGTGGATCCTTACCCAGCTGAGCCTTCATAGCAGACCCACCCTGGCTATCACATTGGTTGCATCATATTCTCTCATGAAAGATGCTGAAGCAAAGCACTCAGCTAAACTATCCCTAGATAGGAATCGTCCCTACAGAAAAGGTGAGAGAGTGGTGGATATGCCCTTTTTAAGCAATTAGTTTGAGGTGATCTGCTACAGCACTAGAAAACTAAAACAATGGCAACTATAATAACCAAAAAAAGTTATTTACTTTTAACTATACTTTATATTTAGGAAAATCAATATGTTTGTGCAAAAAGACAGAGTTAACATTGTCATTCCCTGCCAGATAAACTTACATTTCATCCAGTTACATTTAATTAACTATCTTCTGGAACCTCAAGTAGCTTATTGGTCTGCTTATTTTTTATATTAGAATTGGGCAATGTGAAACAATATAGAAAGAAAGAATAAAATTATAAAGGATATTTTTTTACCAAAAGCGACAGGCTGACAAAATACTGTAGGTAAAATAGTGATGGTATTGCGGGGTCTTTAGAGATGGTAAGGACATTAAACATGATTAGATACAGTCTTGAATGAAAAACTGAACCCCAGAGAACCTATCTGATGTGGTCCACAAGCTAATAATGTTTTCTTTTTATTTTTTTAAGTTTGTAAATAAACAAGGATGCGAGAGTTTGCATGTCTCCTATGAAATTCAGAATATATATTATCTGGGCTTTTACAGAAAAAGGATGCCTACCTGTTTTATCATCACAGAGGTCTGAGTTAATCAGGTGTACGCATTATGAAAACTCAGAAAATGTACACTTAATAGGTTGGCATCTCATTTTATGTGTATTTTACATAAAATAAAAAATTCGAAACAACTGCTGAAGTCTAGTTAATAATATGTGTATTGAAAGAAATACTTAGGGAAATTATATTAATGTATGAAATTTGATGTTCTTTAAAATATATTTGTGGATGGATGAAGGAATTACTAAATCTATAAATATATGATAAAGTAATTACATTAAAATGTTAGTAGGCTCTAGGTGGTCAACATAGACTTCTTCAGTCTTCACTGCAAAATTCTTTCAACTTTATTGTAGATGTATAAAGTTTTTATAATAAAATGCTATAAAGAAATAAAATTCTACATGGTGCTTACTGTCAAGAAGTCTGTTTAGAGAATATGAATTATACCACCACAACAAGACCCAAAACATATGTGTGCAAAGTTATAATTTTATGTCTTTAACTTAATTTATGTTTTGGCTCTAAATTCCAGCCTAGGTAGACAACTTAATCATTGCTCAGTTTGTCTTCAATCCAATCCAGTGGTTCTTCCATCAGTTTACACCTATAATTTAGATATTTGTTTGTTAAAGAGAGAGAGAGAGAGAGAGAGAGAGAGAGAGAGGAACCCCTTTATCCCTTTATCTCTGGCTACTTTCTAAACTCCCAGTTGTTGATTGACCTTCCTCCCATTTAAAACTGTCAAGATGTAGGGTCTGCTTTTCCACATAAGCACCTGTCAAGGCTCTGTGCTTCAGTCTGGACTCAAGGCTCAGGAAGTAGTCTGGCTTCCTCAGGCAGAGCTTGGCAAGCTGTCTAAGCACCCCTCACACTGTTTCCTTGGCATTGCTTATACAAACTATTATTGACTTACTGTGGTGCCAAAGTGATACACATTTAGTGGAAACCATAATAATCTCATGATGCCAAACAGCAGCACCTTGTCGATAATCCATATTCTGTTCAATCTGATGAGCCACAGCTTCCAGTAAGCATGTGACTATGAGGGTAAACAACTAATGGTCTACAGTGTGCTGCATTCCCAGTACTTTTTCTATATTGTGTTCTGTGTTTCATCATCCCATCGTGTCTGTTAGGCAGGATAGGTGGCAAACCAAGGCAGGGAAAAGGAGGGAAACATGTCTCATCCATTAATTCAGCAGTCCTAAGCCCAGTCAGATAACATTACCAGGTGTTCTAAAGATCAAGAGTAACCATGATAAATGCAGGAGGAGGGCAACCTTTGAAATTTTGTGTGTATCATTTCCACTATCTGGGATACGAAGGCTTTGAAACTGTATGTTAATACCAAGGTCTGGAGAAGACAAGAGGAGGGGCTGCTTAGAGGTTGGCTGCAACCATAAAACCCCTAAAACTCCTATAGGTAGGGCACTCAGACTTGCTGGGTGCCTGCTTACAGCTTTGTGCTCAAGTGTATTTCATAAATAAACTATCTTATTTCCACTCTACATGTTTTCTCTCACCTGAATTCATCTCTCCCTAGAATGGGACAAGAACCAAGGGAATCTCCTAACTCAGTTCTCGCTGGTAACAATGTCTTCAAAACACCCATCTATGGATCTCCTGCTTCTGGTGAAAAGAAGAAGGTAATTACTCTTGAGCTGGTAAAGTTTTTACTCTTGAGCTTGTAAACAATATAAATGAAGGCAGTTTAAAATGGACCTAGAGCTGCCATGCCACAGGAACTGCCGTGCATAGCTTACACCTCAAGCCTTTGAAAGTTAAAATATGCAAAATAACCTCTGGGCTGGGCTTAAAGAGACATTGTACTCCCAAAGAATTGTTTTCAAAGATAGCAGAAAAGCACCCCTGGTGGTTATACTCAGTGGATTGGGGAATCACCCGTAACTGAAAGGTTGTGGATTTTCTTTATGGTCAGGCAAATGCCTGGGTTGCAAGTTCAGTACCCAGTTCAGGCACATAGGATCCCTGGACTGGGTGGATATAAGAGGCAATCAATCGATGCTTCTTTTTCACATCAATGTTTCTATCTCTCCCTTCCTCTCTCTCTCTAGCAATAGATACATAAAATACACAAATAAATAAGCAATGAAAAAGTATCTTTATCTAAGGAAAAAAAAGAGAGCAAGAAAACAGGCATTATGACTACCAGGCTAAAAATTATAACATTGGTTAGAATTAGTGTTACTATGCTATGTTATCTGAACCAACAGAAAAAGTAGAAAATAGGAACTGAGATAAACAGGGCTTTATTATAAGGTTTGATGGCTAGGAGTTGGCTATTTAATGTTTCTTGTAGTTGTAGGTGCCAGAGATTTCAAATTAATTTAGTATTCTTATTTTTATCTCCTTTGTTATTTTCTGGGTTTTCCTAAGAACTCCTTATTAGAATCTCTACCTTGCAACTCTTTCAGCTATTAACCTACACATATAGTAGAGACCTGTTGATGTGGTGATAATGAGTGGGGTCACATTTTATAATGGTTTGGTTAAATCTCAGCTTTTAGATGGCTGTGGACTTCACAAGGGTCTCTTAGGTAAAACAGGAAGGCAAGAAAGGCATGGTGTCTGAGAAATGCCCTTCTGCATGGGCAGATGAAGTTCCCCTGAGCTGCTTCTCCCTAGACTGAGTCACTGTTATGGAAACCATTCTGGAAGCATTTCATAATGGTTATTCTTCCTCCCCCTGCCAAGGGCTAGAGGGGCTTTTACTTATCTCTTCACTATAACATCTGGTGGGATTGCTGGAGGTAAAATCTACTGAAGTGTGGGAGCTCTCTAAGATTGAGGCCTACATGAATTTCTCGCTTTTCTGGTCCACACTCAGGCTCCACAATCTACCAGGAGTATTGTTGAAGCCTTGGCTGGGTGGCTCAGTCCCACCCTCTGCAAGGTTGCGTTCTATTCCCAGTTAGAGCTAATGCCTAAGTTGCAGCTTTGATCCCAGGTCGGGACGCTCACGGGAGGCAACCAATCGATGTTTCTCTCTCAACTCAAGGTTTATCTCTCTCTTTCTCTCTTTCCCTTCCTCTCTCTCTAAAAAATTAATAAAACATATTCCACAGGTGAGGAAAAAAAGAGTTTTAAAAATTATCATTGTAGTGTTTTTTCCAGTTAATCGCTCTGCAGTTTCTGTTCCAAGTAAGCACATCTTTACCCATGTCTGTAGTGAAAGGGTCAGGCCAGTTTCCCAAACCGCCAGACTGCTCATGATCCAGTCAGGCCAGTTTTCTGACTCATCGGGCTGCTCATAACTCAGTTATCCCGACTTGCTTGATAGCTTGCAGCTTAACTGAAACTCTCTCCCACCTGGCACAATAGACAGCTGATGCCAGCCATAATGGCTGGTGGTCCAACTGATCTTCCAGTACCTGGAAGCCCAGCCTTTTACCTAACCCATTGGCCTAACTTACAACCTGAAACCCTGGTGCAACTGCCCAGAAGAACAAGAGACTAACCTTGCCCCTATCTCCCCACAAACCCCGTGCTTTTCCTTTAAAAAAACCCACTCTTGCCTCCCTCCACTGCTGTAGTCTGCCCAGGCTGTTGTAAGCACAGTATCAAATAAAGGCACTTGGATCAAATCATCTGGCTCCTCCAGTCTCTATCTCTCCAGCATTTCTAACATGTAGATTTTAGGGTGGCAGTTTGTTTTGTGACAGCAATACTCTGTTGGATCCAAGAAAAGTTACTTTCCAATTCGTTCAGCTTTCTCCTATTGTAGGGACAGGAGTGACATCTTTGGAGCTCTCTTTATATGTGAGAATTAACCCTGGAACTAGACGTTTTTAAATTTTAATACATTGTTTTCTTATGGCTAATTTGCAATAAACTCAAATGCTCTCGTCTCTTTAGACTTTAAATAATATGACACATATGCATTCTTTACCTTCTAACCTCTCTTATTTATTCTTTTCTCCCCCTTTCCACCAAATCTCCTAAAAGAGTTGTTTAAAATTCCTATCTTCACTTCTCATTCATATCTCAGCCCTCTGCACTCCATTTCTGTCTTTGTTATCTCACCAGAGTTGCCAATGACTAGCTGCTGTGTTGATGACTCATATTCTGTTCAACCTGACGAGTATATGGCTGCAGTACAGAGAAGCTCCTTTGCAGGTGAAGTGGTTAGGGAGTATGTGGGGCTCAAATTATAACCAACAGTGGAAAAAATTAAATTGAATTAAATTAAAATGTTTTAGTTACTAAAATACATTGGAAAAAAGTTCATAACAATAAAAAGAACTTTTTAAAAATCTTTTTTAAGTGATTTCTTTTATTTTGCATGCTTTTTATCCATTTAATGTATTTAGTTATTAGGGAAAATGTAGAGTCAAAGTTCTCAAGTCTTAATCCATTTGAGTCAGTTGCAGCTTCCTCCCTGTTCAACATTTCTTATAACTTGGTCCTTCTGTTTATCTTTTAGCTGTAAACTAGTTTCCTATCCACCCTCCTCCACTACCACTACAACCAGTTACCCGTATGCCCACTTCTCTAATAACAAATACTGTATTTTGCCATGTATAATTTGCACCCATGTTTTTGGTCCAAACTTTCAGGAAAAAATCTTTCCTTTTAATGTTTTAATTCATTATTTATATTTCTATATTTGGATATTTGTATTTTTGTATTAAAAAGGAATTTTAGCATTTATATTTGAACATATTATGTTACAAGAAATTTTATGTAACAAATAATTAACAAAACACAAGAACAGATAAAGTTATTTCAGGTACTACCTACATATAATGTGCATCCTTATTTTTCCCTCAAAAATTCAGTCAAACTAGCGCACATTATATACTGCCAAATATGGGGTACATTTGTCATTTAAAAAAGATTATTTTTCCCTTCTTGAAATATTTTCTTCCCATAACATTTTTTACCACAATTTCAATTTTTCTTCATTTTTAAAGAGATTTCTACTTTCACCAATCATGTTTAATGCTTTCCTCACCCCCACCCCGGGGTGGGTGGGTGGAGGTGTTCTATCCTAGGCTTTCTTCTCTCATTCTTTACTATCTCCCACACAATTCCATTCATTCCTATTGCTACAATTGCCATATACATGATAATAATTCCTGAATCTCTTTGTTATTCCAAAATGTTCTTTTAATTTTCTGTACCACTTCCCCTTGGACATCTACCTGGTGTTGCATGGACCTTGTAAATTCATCATGTCAAATAAGCACCTTGGCTATGCTTCCTGATTTATCTAACAGTACTACCAGACATTCTGTTGCCAAAATAAATAAATAAAAAAGAAAATACAGCATACTATTGCATAACACAGATAATGTAAATATTTATTACATATTTTAGCATAATTATATAACAAAATATATATTTTAAAGTACATTTACAATTTTATAAAGTATAACAATATTATGTATAATATGCTATATACAATTACATAGTATATGTTCATATATATTCTATATCATTCTCCCAACTAACATAAAACCAAATATCAAAAAACTAGTTATTATGTATGTTAATATTTCTCAAACCCATTTGATGTTACCATCATCACTTCTGTGTATCTACTTCAAGTTTGTTTAATCAACTGTATTCCTACCTCCAGTATGGTCCCTCTCTAATCTATTCTGCACATTTTATTGTCAAAATAAACTTCCTAAAGTGAAAATCTAAGTATGTTATTCCTGTACTTAAGCCCTTCAGTGCTTTTGCCATTAGCAAAAAACAAAACAAAAAAAAAAAAAACAAAAAAAAAAATCGAACTCCTTAACTCATTTTATAAAGACCAGCACAGTCTGGCTTCTGCTTAACTACCTTTTCCCAAGTTCCCTGCCTATGCTATTTACCTGGTGAGTGAACAGGACCCACTGAAGTTTTCATTTACGTGGCTCACTCATTTTTCTTTATGGTCAGGGCTTAGCTTTGATTTCTGCCTGGAGGTCTTTACTGGCCATCCTCCAAGTCTGGTTTTGATGCTGTCCTTATGTAGTTTCTTAGCATTTATATTGTATATATTATGTTATACTTCAAGTGACAGCTATCCTTATGCCAGTTCTATAGATTTGCATTTGGCTTGGTTGACATGTGTTTGAACTACTATCAAGGGTGCCTTACTGTTTGGCAAAGGCTTAAAAACTAAAAACTACACTTCTCATACTTCCTTGCTGCTAGGTTTTTGTATATGTCTTAGATTCCCCCAGTTAGATGTACTTGCACAGGGAATTCAAGTCAGAGCTAATAAAGTAGAAAAATAAATGCTAGGCTGTGAGGCAACCATTGTGGCATCACTAGCAGTATGACTGGTTCTGGAACCACACCTGGATTTCAGATTTGAATCCAGGAGGCAGTGTCTGCCACAGGAGCTTATAATCCCCAGCTTCTTGCTGTAGAGAAGTAAAAATTCAATTAGCAAGGTAGCCTGGGGAGACTTTCCTAGTAGTAAATTCTGGAGACTCAGTCTGGAGTCCTGCACTCTATCCATTTTAACAATTTCACATGTACCTGATTTATATGTTAAATATCTGTGTAAATAGATAAGTAGTCTATATTATCCATCTTAGAGTTCAGCAAATGTTCCCATCCTGTTTATCTCATAATATACTCTCAATAAATATTTGTTAACTGATGGGTAGGTATATATTAAAGATATTATTACTCTTCTCTGAATCATTTTCTTGGAATATCTTTTATATTTCAATAAAATGGCAAAAATTATGAGAATAAATGTGACAGACATACATAATGATATAGCCGGAATAATTCTCATCTTCTAAATAACACTCACAGCAGTAAAAAATAAATAAATAAATAAATAAATAAAGTAACCTTATTCTGAAGGAGATTATTAAGAGCAATATGTTCATAAAGTCACTGAAGTATATTAGTTATTTTGGAAACAAATCTTAATTGTTCTGCATAAACTCATTTCTCTCAAAAGTTTAAATGCCATATTTTCTCTGCATATGCATTGAACATTTTAAATATATGAATAAATATGTATTTGGTTTATTAAATTTTGAAAAAAGCAGTTAGCCATCTATACCATTTTTACTTGTTAATCTAAATATATAAATCTGTGATAGAAGGCAAATAAACGTCAATCAGGGCAGGCATTAAATTATTTTAGTGTTGGGCAAAACGTTGAACAGAAGAATATCTCACACAATGAACCTACGGAAGAAAAGTGTTTACAGAAACCAAACAGATAGGCAGTCTTTCATTTAAGCTCCATGCCAGTCCAATCTTGTATTAGTTTCTCAGGCTAGGAAACAGTTGCTAAACACATGGCTGCGTGACCACAGCATTGGCTGTCAATCTCCTTAGGTTAAATGTAAAAAGAAAATATATATATATATATATTTAAGCAATAGACTAAGCTACCCAGGGAAAATCTGAGATAATACTAATTAGAAGTATTGAAGTAAAGCACGTTTTATTTGATGGGAAGTTTGGGCAGAAGGTCAGTTTCTGTGTGGAAGTGATAATTGAAGAACATTGAGCCAATGACTGGATACTATTAGGTCTCAGGCAAGTATTTCATTTTGAAATCTGAATACAAACTTTTTCAAAGGTGACAGGATTAAAAATCTTGGAAAAATATCCAATGTTTAACATGTATTTCTAATTCAATTCAATAGGCATAAAGTGTCACTCATCTCCTTACACTGTTTCACCTTTTGAGTAATGGAAACTGGAACCCTTTGTCACTTTTGTAAGTTAATGTAGACTAGTTGGTTCTAACAAAAAGACCCAAAACACAAATATCTCAAACGTAATAGAATTTTATTTCTGACCTATCTAACACCCAAAGGCTGGTGATATTAGTGGCCTGCTTGTTCTCCTCCAAACACTCTGGCTACCCCATGTAAAGGCTATAGCTTTGGTCCTCTGTGTCCAGCTGGTAGAAGGGAAAAAACAAACAAACATGTGGGTGGAGCTCTGAATCTCTTCTAAGTCCCATCCCAGAGTGGAAAAAAGACAAAAAACAAACAAAGAGTTCAAGTTCTCACTTGAGTGTATTTTAAAAATAAAACTTCTTTTTAAACTGAAAATGTTGTTACTATTACATTATTTTTTTTAGAAAATAAAACCTGATAACAATTTAAATTTTCATGCAGGTTATGTGATGCTTTCACAATCATTTATGCTAGTTTAAGCCTACTATAAAATTTGTCTGATTTATAAAATTCAAAAAATTATTTTCCATTATACTCATGTACTTGAACACAATTCTTCTATTTTTTATATGCTCCATTAATGGGGTTCATTTATTGCAATTGATTAATCGATATTCATGCATTATTAACTAAAGTACATAGCTTATATTAGGGTTCACTTTGTGTTATATGTTCTATTGGTTTAGTAAATACCGTGCATCTGCCCTAACAATATCATATAAATTAGTTTCAGTGACCTAAACTACTCTGTAGTCTATTTATCCATCCTCCCTTCCTTCCTCCAACCCTGGAAATAACTAAATCTTTTACTGTCTCCATAGTTTTGCTTTTTCCAGACTGTCATATAGGTGGAATAATATAGTATGTAGCCTTTTCAGGTTGGCTTCTCTCACTAAGAAATACACACGTACATTTATGATATGATTCAGTCATGTCATTTCATGGTTTGATAGATCATTTATTTCTTTGCTGAATTATAAGTCATTATGATAATGCACTGCAGTTTATCCATTTACTCATTGAAGGACATCCTGGTTATGTCTAGTTTTGGGTAAATATGAATGAAGCTGCAATACACATTCATGTGCAGGTGTTTGTGTAAATACCAAGAAGTGTGATATATGAGATATCTGTTTTATAAATATTTTCTCTTGGCATGTGGCTTGTCTTTTCATCTTCTTAACAATGCCTTTCTCTCAGCATTTAAAAAAATTTTTAATAAAATCCAATTTATCAACCTTTCATGGATTGTATGTTTGGTGTCATAAAAAATATTACTTGTACCTCAGGTACATGAAAAGATGTTCAGCATCACTAATCATTTAAAAATGCAAATCAAAATTATAATAACCTATCCCTCACACCTGTTAAAATTGCCCTTATCGAAAAGAAAAAGATTGGAGGTATTGATGAGGCAATGGAGAAAAGAACTCCTGTGCACTATTGATGGGAATGTTAATTGGCACAGCCCTTATAGAAAACAACATTGAAGTTCCTTAAAAAAGACTAAAAATAGAACTGTTGTATGATTCAGCAATTCTACTTCTGAGTATTTATACAAAGCAAATGAAAGTACTAACTCAAAAATATATAAGCACTGCATGTTAATTGCAGCATTATTTAGAAAAGCAAAGCTATGGAAACATCAGCATCCATCAGTGTAAGAGTGGATAAAAATAATGTGCTATATGCATACAGTGGAATAATATCCAGCATAAAAATGAATAAAATCTTGCCATTTGCAACAACATAGGCAGACCGCAAAGGCTTTATGGTAAGTGAAATAAGTCAAACAGCGAAAAAAATATCATATGATCTCACTTATACGTGAAACCTAAAAAACAAAAGCAAACATTTAAAATAGAACAAAAATGAACTCATAGATACAGAGAACAAATTGATGGTAGTCAAAGGTTGTTGGATAGGGGTGAAGGTGGTCAAAGTGGGTTAAATTAGTCAAAACATACAAACTTCCAAATAAGTCACAAGAATATAAGCATGTTGATGGCATCTCATAAAATCTTAAAATTTATAAGATTCAAATATGCATTTAGATTTCTGCTTAAGAATGTATGTGTAAAAAGCTTAGAAGATGTCAATTCTGTCCTTAAAAAATATTTTAAACAAAATAACAACTAACAAATTTTTTTAACTTACCAGAGAACTGAGTTTTCAGGGCCAAATACCACCCAAAATCTACAGAGAGTTTACTAATATCTGACATTTACTTACCCGAAGCAGAGGTGATAGGACTTAAAAGCTTCTAGCAACACAAAAATGGCAAGTTTTTTATTGCAGGAGGCTGAGTGTAAAGCGCAGAGAGTAAGAAATCATGAAACCCATAGTCTTATGGCAGCTCCTCAGGCCCTCCTGGGTTTTACCTCCAAGAAGGTAACAGACTTCTTACAAGGCAGAGTTAAGATAAATCCCTTCTTATATCTCCCAGGACAGGGGAAGGGTAACATTGGGAAATAAAACTGGAGAATTCTCCACAAGAAAGCTTACTCTCTCAGGGAAAATTCCTGGGGAAGTGAGTTTTCTAATTCCAGTTCACTCTTGACTTTCTGCATCATCTAGGGGAAAAGAAAGCTAAGAAATACCTGTGAAGATCACATGCACATGCCCAGTAAAAACTGAGATTAAATCATCTTGTTGTAAAATTATTCTTTCCCACATGTCATCGCCACACAACAGAGGGTCAGTAGAGTAACAGTGGACAGGACCTGGAAGTGATGCAAGATGCAGACTCTGGATAAAGAGGGTTTCCTAAGAAATACGCAGGTGACAAAACAAGGGCACTGGAAGAATCTGAGGCCTGTGGCACCTACAGTTCCTTCAAACCTTAAACACAACCCAGCTTCCTAGCTGGATTTGCACAAAACTTCATAATAAAGGAGTTTTACAAAAGATTCTATTACCTGATACATGTCCGGCTTTCAATAACAAGAAAAAAACAACAAGTCATGTTGTGAGTCAAGGAAAAGCACAGTCACAAGAGGGAAACAAGTATCAGAATCAGACTCAGTTATAAAAAATTTGTGAAATTATTATACAGAAAATTTAAAATAAAAATGATTGTATATTAAGGTCCTTAAAGGAAACAGTAGGCAACATGTAAGAACAGATGGTGATATAAACAGAGAGAAGGGAATTCTTAAAGAATGAGTCAAAAGAAAATACTAGAATAGAGGAGCTGGAGTAAAAATGTATATTGCCTTTAACAGTGACATAATTAAACTGGACATAGCCAAGGAAATAATAAGGGTGTTTGAAGACAGCTCAATGGAAACACCCCAAACTGGGATTCGAAGACAAAACAAAATGAACAAAAATAGAACCAAGAATCCAACAACTGTATATCTATAACATACATTTAATTGGTCTACCTGAAATAAAAGAAAAAGATAATGAAGGATATTGATTATCAAAGTAATAGTGGATAAGAATTTTTCTAACTTAATGACACAGCCCAAAGCACAGATCCAAAAAGCTCACATACAAATGAAGTATGATAAACACCAAAAGGCTGTACCTAGGCATATTCTATTCAAACTTCAGAAAACCAAAGACAAAGAGAAATTCTTGAAGAGGTAAGAAAAAGTATATCATACCTATAGTGGACAATCAAAGATAAAATTTATAGGAGACCTCCCGTCAGGAACTATGCAGCACAGATAAAGATGAAGTCAAATATTCAATTTAAATATTTTCTTTTCTTTTCTTTTTTTTTTTTGTTGTTGTTCTATTAGAGTTGTCCCAATGTTCTCCTGTTGCTCTCCTGTTTTTCCCATCCCCCTACTCCCTGCTCCCACAGTCAGTCCCCACCCTGATGTCCATGGTTCATTTATATTTGTTCTATAACTGGGCCCTTCCCCTTCTTTCCTCCCTTATCTGTGCCCACCCTCCCCTCTGGTCCCTGTCAGTCTGTTCCTTGTGTCCATGCCTCTGATTCTATTTTGCTTATTTGTTTGTTTTGTTCATTAGGCTCCTGAGATCATACGGTATTTGAGGTCATATGATATTTTTCTCTCACTGCCTGGCTTATTTCACTTAGCATAACACTCTCCAGTTCCAACCATGCTCTCGTGAAAGGTAGGAGTTCTTTCTTTCTTTCTGCTGTGTAGTATTCTATTGTGTAAATGTACCAGTGTTTTGATCCACTCATTTACTGATGGGCATTTAGGCTGCTTCTAGCACTTGGCTGTGGTAAATAATACTGCTGTGAACATAGGGTACATAGGTTCTTTTGAATTGGTGCTTCAGGATTCTTAGGGTATAACCCCAGTAGTAGAATTGCTGGGTCAAAAGGTAGTTCCACTTTTAGTTTTTTAAGGAAATTTCACACTGTTTTCCACAGTGGTTGCACCAGTCTGCATCACACCAATAGTGCTCTAGGTTTCCCTTTTCTCCACAACCTCACCAGCACTTAATGTTTGTTGATTCATTTATGATGGTCATTCTGATTGGTGTGAGGTGGTATCTCATGTTTTTATTTAAAGATTTTATTTATTTATATTTAGGGAGAAGAGGAGAAAAATGGGGAGAGAAACAGTTGGGGGCCTGGCCTGCAATCCAGGCATGTGCCCTGACTGTGAATAGAACTGGTAACCTTTCAGTTCTCAGGCCAGCAGTCAATCCACTGAGCCACAACAGCCCTGGCTCATTATAATTTTAATTTGCATCTCTCTAGTGGCTAGTGATGTTGAGCATCCTTTCATAGGCCTATACGCCCTCCTTGGAGAAGTGTCTACTCAGGTCCTTTGCACATTTTCCAATTTAAATATTTTAATGTTATAAATCCTTCCAAGTTAAAGTTCTTTACATGCATAATTATTCTTCAAAATCAAATGGAAATAAAGATTCTTTTAGGAAAACAAAAATCTATTGATAAAACTTCTATTAAGAGAAAGTTTTTAGAAGGAAAATGATTTAGGTCAATAATTCAGATGTACATAAAGAAACAAACAACATCAGAGAAGAAATAAATAGAATGAAAATATAATGTTTTATTTCTTATTTTTAACTGATCTAAAAGCTAACTATTAAATGCAATAATAGTAACAATATATTTGGTAAATACAGAATATAAGTAAATGAAATACATGAGGGTAATGTCATGAGGGAGGAGAGGGAAAATTGTGAATACTCTGTAACAAGGTATATACCTTACAACAAAAAGAGTAAAGGTAGATGTAGATTAACTTAAAATGTATATTTGAACTTAAAGCAATTATTAAAATTTCTTTAAAATAAATATAATAGATACATTAAAAGAGACATATAATGGGTCAAAACCAGATAAGGCAGAAATAGAGGGGAAAAAAACAAAGAACAATGAAACATATGGGAAACTTTAAAAACATGGTAAATTCTAATCCAACTATATCAATAATTACTTTAAACATCAGTGGTCTTAAGATACCAGTTAAAAGACAAACATATTCAGAATGGATAAAAACAAGATTCAATTATATGTGCCTCAAAAACAACTCACTTTAAAAATAGACTCAGACAGACTAAAGGAAAAGAATGAAGAAGATAGTGATCAAAAGAACACTAGAGTGCAATTTTAGTATTAATTTCAAACTAAGTTGCCTTCAGAACAAACAAAAAACAAAAGACTATCAGGGATGAAGGGCAGCATGCAATAATGAAAAGGAGTCAATTTAGCAAGATAACAATTGTTACACTGTATAAGCCTAGCAACAAAAGTGTCAAAATACACGAGGTAAAACTCTTAGCACTGCAATGAGAAATAGACAAATTTATAATTGGAGACTTCAGTATCTTTCTTCCAATAATTGAAAAATCAAGACATAAATCAGTCAAGATATACTTAACCTGCCCAGTTCCAGTCCTATTCCTTGATTTGATATTTATAGAATAAAAACAGCAGAATATATATTCTTTTCAAGCTGTATGCAATATTCTTCAAGATTGACCATATTCTGGGCTACAAAACAGGTCTCAGAAAATTTAAGACATGGATCTCTAATAAAGTATTCTCTCAGACTACAATTAAGGTAAAAATCAGTAATAGAAAGCTAAAAATTCTCAATGTTTGGAAATAGTATAATACACATACAAATAAAATGAGTAGGAGGTAATTAAAATATATTTTAATTTCTAATTGTGAATATATTTATTTATAATGAAGTATGCCAGTTTAATCACTTTTAGGGATATAATTTAAAAGTTTTAACTACATGCATGCTCCTGTGTGACCATCACTACTGCTTGTTACCAAACCTTTTCCATCACTCTGAATAGAAACTTTAGCCATTAAGCTGTAACTTCACATTGCCCCATCCTTCAAGCCCCTGGTAACCTCTAATCTATTTTCTGTCTCTAAGTTTGCCTATTTTAGATCTTTTATTTAAGTAGAATTACACAATTTTTATCATTTGTGACTGGCTTTTTTTACTTAGCAAAATGTTTTCAAGTTTCAACCATATAGCTTATATCACAACTTTATTCCTTTTTATGAGTGAATCATATCTCATTGCACATGTCTACCACATTTTATTTAACCATTATCTGTAGATGGACATGGGTTGTTTACACCTTTTTTGCTATTCTGAATAACATTGCAATGAACATGGTATCTACAAGTATCTGTTTGTGTCCATTTTTCCTTTTTTGAATGTATATGTAGAAATGGAATTGCCAGGTCACATGGCAATTCTTTGTTTAACTTTTTTAAGAAAAGCCAAATAGCTTTGCACAATGGCTACATCATTTTACATTTCCACTAGTGATGTATGAAGGTTCCAATTGTTTCACATCCTCATCAATATTTGTAATTTTCCATGTCTTAAAATTATAACCATCCTAGTAGGTGAAAAGTGATATCTTATTATAGTCTTAATTTGCATTTCTCTAATAACTCAGGACATTATTCATATTTACATATGCATGTTGGCCATTTGTATATCTTTCTTGGATGAATAACTTTTTAATACCAAGTCCTTTGCCCATTTTAAAATTGAGATATTTGTCTTTCTGTTTATTGAAATTTGGGAAATTTTTATATATGTTGTATATTACACATTAAAAATATATATTATTTTAACTTATTTTCTCCCATTCTGTAGCTTGCCTTTTTACTTTCATTATAATATCCTTTGAGATCCAAACTTTGTAATTTTGATAAATCTAAGCTATTTATTCTTTCTTTTCATGTTTATACTTTTGGTGTCATAGCTAAGAATCCATTACCAAATCCAAAGTTATTAAAATTTACCTCTCTGTTTTCTTTTTAGAGACTTGGTTTTAATACTTATATCAACTTATATCAATTTATCAACTTGATTCATTTTGAAGTAATTTTGTATATGGTATGGGGTAGAGGTCCAACTTAATGGTTTTACATAATGAAATCCAGTTGTCTCAGCACCATTTGTTAAAGAAACTGTTCTTTATTGAATGGAATTGATATCTTTCTCAAAAATGAGTTGGCTATAGATACATTGTTTATTTCTGGATTCTCAATTCTATTCCATTGGTCTATATGTCTTTTCTTATCTCAACACTACACTGTATTATTTTAAGTTTATAGTGAATTTAAAAATTGTAAAGTGTGAGTCTTAAAATTTTGTCCTTTTTCAATATTTTTTGGCTATTTATTCAATGACTTTCTCAAACTATCATCACAAAGAATGTATTCATTGACGATATTTTCAGTAAAATTGAATCTATTTCTTAGTGTGTATTTATCCAGTGTTTGAAAAATATTTTCTTGAATGCCAAAATATTTCCCAGTCTTTGCAGATTGTCTTTGTGCCTGTTCCTTCCTTTGACATTACCAATGCTTACTCTGTGCCTGGGAATCAACCCAACGTTAAAGCTTAGGGTCCTCTCAGGACTTTTCTGAGTATGCATCTTGCCTGGGCATGTATGTGGCTTCCAGTATACATGATTGCTTTTGAATGTTCCTAATTTCTCAGAGACACACTACCCAGTTTTTTTGCAATAGACAGGCTATTATATGTTTTGACTGTAATCTTTTGCTCTAGGTATCCAAGGGTAGTGAATTAGGCTTGCAGTGTTTTCAAACTTTTTTCACCAGATTAGGCAAAACAAAGAGAAGCACCTGAGATCAACCTTTTATGCAGTCCCCAGATAATTTAGAATAGAAATAAACAATAATTTGCAAATAAGGTCTACCCTACTTATTCCAGAACCAGGAAAATATTTTCAAAACTGGGAAATCTTGCCTCTTTAAGTTCTTAGGTTGCTTCAACACTCTTACCTCTTTACCACCTCTACAAGTTATGACCACAGTTGCATTAAGACTGTCATCACTCTCACCTTAAGGCCACTGCCAAACTCGGTGGTCAGGTAGGGGCAGGAACCCAGCAGGGTGGAAGCTGCAAATCCTGGTAAACTTCCTACAGTTTTGAAGCAACTCTTTTCCAGTTTAATACTTGCTTAGTTGCTGCAAGTTTTTGTCTGCTTTCCAGAGTTCTTACAAAGTTGATACTGACAGTTTCTACTTATTTTTTAAAGTTTTTGTGTGGAAATTAGAGCTCAGAACTTCTCTTTGGTCATATTACTAATGTGACTCTCAAATAAAAAAATAAATTCAATGAAAACAAAAATTTGCTTATCAAAATCTATGGAATGCAGTGAAGGCAGTGTTTAGTGGGAAATTTATAGCAGGAAATACATATAGTTTTTGAAAAGGTCAAAAATCAATAATCTAAGCTTTCACTTTAGATTAGAAAAAGAAAAGCAATTGAATCCCAAGCCAAGCAGAAAAAAGAATACAATAAAAATTAGATACAAATCAATGAAATTGAAAACAGAAATAATAGAGGTAATAAATAAAACCAAAGCTGATATTTTGAAAAAATTAATAAAATTTTGGAGCCTATAATAAAGTCAGTTACTTCCCAAGAGAGGTGAGACACATATGAATATACTTACATGATTATTGACTTCATGAATGTTAAAGAACAATAAAGGAATACCATGAAGAATTCCATATTCAAAAATGTGATAACTTTTCTTGAAAAATACAAGTGAGCAAAAATCATACAGGGAGAAAAAAGGCAATTTAAAAAGCCCTATATTTGTTAAAGAAATAAAATAATTAATTAATAACTTTACAACAAAGAAAATATTAGACCCAAATAGTTTTAGTGGTGTATTCTACCAAACATAAAATCAAGAAGTACCTGACCATTATCTGTTCTACAAAATAGAAACAGAGGAAATGCTTCCCAACTCATTATTTGACATTAGCATTACCTTAATATTAATGTCAGGTAAAAACAATACAAGAAAGGAAAGCTAACAACCAATACTTTTCATGATGTAGATGCAATTCCTTAATAAAATCTCAAAAATTGAACTCAACAATATGTAAAAATAATTACATATTACAATCAAGTTTGATGTACTTTAGGTATACAAGGGTGGTTCAACATTAAAAAATAAATTATCATAAGTTATCATATCACCAGCCTAAAGAATAAAAGTCATATAATCATAAATTGGTACAGTAAATGCATTTCAAAAATTTTATCACCATTAATAATAAAACACTCATAAATCTAGGAATAAAGAAGAACTTTCTTAACTTGATAAAGACCATGTACAGTAAAACCTACATCTAACATCATACACGATGGTGAGAAACTTGACGTTCTTTGCCAAGATCAGAAGCAATGCAAGGATATTCTTTTTCACAACTTATATCCAACAATGTATTAGAAACCTTAGTTAGTGAAATTAAGCAAGAAAGAAAGATAAAAATGTATAAATTTTGAAGGAAGAAATAAAACTGCCTTTGTCCATAAATGAAATGATTATATGTATAAAATCCTTTAACATTAACAAAAACAACAATGAAAACAACAAAATACTGTAACTAATAAAGGAGCATAATACATTTATAAGATAGGAGGTTAATACATAAAAGTCAAATATATGTCTTTACATATAACAGCAGTCAACAATTGGAAAATAAAATTAAGAAACAATATCATAATAGTATCAAAATGCAAAAATCTATATTGATATACATATAACTATATATATGTAAGCTTTATAAGCAAAAATTGCAAAATTCAGGTAAAATAAATCAAACATCTAAATAAGCCTAGAGACAGCCTTTGTTTATAACTTGGAGGGTTAAATATTGCTAAAATGTTATTATTCCCTATTTTGTAATAAAACCTCATACAAATTTCAGCAAGTTGTTTTGTAAATGCAATTGACCATTGAACAATGTGGGGGTTTAGCGGTACTGAACCCTCTATACTGACTACTAATAGCCCACCATTAACCACAGGACTTACCAAAAGCATAAGCTATTGATGAACATGCATTTTGAATGTTATTTGTATTACGTACTGTATTCTTATGACAAAGTAAGCTAGAGAATATAAAGTGTTAAGAAAATCATAAGAAAGGGAAAATACATTTACAGAATTAATTGAAAATAACTTGTATATGAGTGAGCCCACACAGTTCAAACCCTTGTTGTTAAAGGTCAATTGTATTTACAAATAAATTCTACAGCTTGTATTAAGAGCCAAAACACCAAGATAGTCGACACATTGTGAGGCTGGAAAAAACTGGAAAACTCAAAATACCTGATTTCAAGATTACTATTAAACTCAAGTAATCAAGACAGCATGGTATAAAAGAAAGAAATGATACAAAGATCAATAAAACTGAAAAGAGAGCCTTGAAATAGCTCACACAAATATAGCCAAATAATCTTTGACAAATGAGCAAAGGCAGTGCAATACAAAATGGACAATCTCCTCATGAAATGGTGCTGAAACAACAGGATATCCACATTAAAAAAAGACAACTTAGACCTACCTTATACTTTTAATAAACATTAACTTCAAATTGATCATAGACCTAAATATAAAACACAAAAATATAAAACTTCTATAAAGTAATGAGAAAATCCAGGAATCCTTGGATTTGGTGATGAATGTTACATACGGAACAAAAAGCACAAGTAATTTTTTAAAAAACTCATTCATTTGACTCTATTGAAATTAAAAACTTCTACTCCAAGAACATTATTAAGAAGTTGAACATACAAGCCATAGAGTAGGAGAAAATATTTGTAAAACACCAGGTAAAAGACTTGTATCTAAAATGTACAAAGTATTCTGAAAACTGAACAAAAAAAATTAAAAATATGTAAAATATCTTAATAGATATCTCACAAAAAAGATATGTCAAATAACCATGTGAAAAGTTTTTTGATATCCTGTTTCATTAGGAAATTGAAAATTAAAACAACAATGAGATACCACTAGACATCTATTAGGATGGCTAAAATCCAAAATTGTTAAAAAACAAATAAAAATGAACCCTACAGTAATAAATGTCAATGAGGATGTGGAACAATAGGAGCACTCACTCTTTATTAGTGGAAATGTAAGATGGTACAGCTATTTTGGAATATTGTTTAACATTTTCCTACAGAGTTAAACATACCTTTACCATATGATCCAGTAACACGCTCCTAAGTGTTTACCCAACTGATTTGTAAATTTAGAATCTAAAAATGTTACATATTATATGATTCCAATTATGTGATATTCTGTTAAATGCAAACCACTGAGATTCATGAAGAGGAAGGGCTGAGCAGGAGAAGCACAGGGGACTGTTTTGGGATGATACTACTATATAGGTTACTGTTATTTTAGATGCAGATATTATCATTTGTCAAAACCCATTGAACATAATAGTACAAAAACAAGTGAACCTTAATGAATGCATACACATTTTAAAAATGTATTCAGCAAATTGGTTGAGTTACAGAATAGAATGCACAATATGACAAAATAAACTATTTGTTTTATAAATATAGGAGACAATTTGACTGAAGGGGTTGGGGGAAATGATGCAGACCAAAGTAACTTTAAAAATGAAGACTCTATAAAACTAAAGGCAAAAAAAAAAGTGTATGGGCACAATTTCTGTACGTTAGATGATAAAGTTGTATCCTTCAGGAATAAGGTTAACAATTTGATACTTCAAACATGTACACTAAAATTGAAAAAATGTAAATGAACAGAGAATGATATGAGTCGTTTTTCTAACTATTGGAGGAAGAGGTCACAGGTAAGAAAAGGAGAAGGCTGCAATGATCCTTGTGTAATGGATTAGAGTTTGAGATATCAGTATGAATTTATGTTTAGCTTAATAAATCACAAGTACTTAATGCAGAAATATTTACAAATATGTTTTACACAGGGGTGAGCATTCAAACATATATTTCCTTGCTCTGTCAAATGAGAGGGATCATTAGCAATGAAATCTCAGTAACAATGAGCATACCTACTGTTCTGACCTTGGTTTTAGATACCTTATATCTTATCCAGTGAAAGGATAGCTCCTTGGAAAAATGGCTGATTCTTGAATTGAGGTTAGAATGATACAAGATGAGCCTCTAGCAACTTGAGGAGTCAACGTTTATGAAAAGTGCTCCAAAGAAAGAGAAAGAGGGGGAGAGAATTTTATATCTAGTCAATTCAAAATGATGAAAGTATGTCAAAAGGATACAGGAGCCCACTTAAAGATGTCTCAACATTTAAAGATGAAATGATTTTATAAAGGAAATAAATTAGTACTTGATTATAATCTAATGCATAGTGTTAATATGGATAAGCTCATACTATTATCAATAAAAGATAATGAATAAATGAGGAAAAAAGAAAAATCTCCCATTCAGAATAATTCCATGTAATCTATTCACTTAATATCTCTCAAGGCATAAAGCATAACTCCTGACTCAGTGTGCAGTTTCTCATAATGACTTATTTATGAAGAGTACTACTGTAAATGGGGAAAAAAAGTAATTTTAGAGTTAAAAAACTTGACAAACAGTATCTCAGCCAGGTGATCAAGGTCAGTATCAACAGGTGATAAACCATGTTTATAGAAAAGAATTTTGATATGACAAGATGATAAAGGAACTTTGCCTCTGTTGTCTTTGCAAAAAAAAAAGCCCACATATTTTCTAATTATATTTTAAATATCTGACAAGTCCAATTTGAGGGACCTTCTGTAAAAATACCTGACTAGTATTTCTTAAAACTGTTGAGATGATCAAAGACAAGGAAAGTCTTAGGAACTGTCACAGAGAAATCTTATGATGGCATGATTACTAAATATAAAATAGAATCTTGTTTGATAACCTAGACTATGAAAAGGTTTTAGTTAAAAACTAAGGATATCTAAATAAAGCATGAGTTTAATCAATAATAATGTATAAACATGGGTTCATTAATTCTAAGAAATACAGTCTTTGACTTACAATGGTTCAACTTACATGTTTTGACTTTATTATTGTGCAAAAGTGATACACTTTGCTAGAAAATTGTTTCAAATTTTTAATTTAACACTAATTTATGATAAAAAACTCAACAAGTACATATAGAGGGAAGGTACCTCAACATAATAAAGGACATATATGACAAAACCACCATCAGCATTATAATAAATGGTGAAAAGCTAAAAGTTGTTCCTCTACAACCAGGAACAAGATAAGAATGCTCACATTTGCCACTTTATTCAACATAGTATTAGAAACACTAATTTTACCAATCAAGCAAAAATAAATAAATACATACATAAATACATACATACATACATAAAGGCATCCAAATTGGAAAGGTGGAAGCATAATTGTAACTATTCACAGATGGTATGATACTATATGTAGAAACCCTAAAGGCCACCTAAAAAACTGTTAAAACTAATAAATAAATCTAGTCAAGTAGCAGGAAACAAAATTGATATAGAGAAATCTGTGATTTTTCTATACATTAACAATGAGCCATCAGAATGAGGATTTAAGAAAAACAATGCCATTTGCAATTGCATCACAAACGATAAAACACTGAGGAATAAATTTGAGGAAAATTAATTATTAATCTTTACAGAAAGGCAGCTTTTATTTTCATTGATTTTATCTATTGAATTTGTCTCAGTTTTATTAATTTATTTTCTTCTTTGTGTTTGATATTTAATTTTTTATTCTTTTTATATTTTCCTGAAATGGAAACAGATTATCGATTTTGTCTTGCTCAATATAGGGACTAAATGATTAAAAATTTCTCCCTTAAAACTACTATTTTTGCATCCCACAAACTTTGATAAGTTGTATGTTTAAAGTTCTAAGTATTTCTTGAATTTCTTTTGAGACTTCTTTGCCACATGCTATATTTAGTATTCCCTTTAATCTCCAAGGATTTGAGGATTTTCCAATTATGTTTCTGTTAACAAATTTCAATTGTGTTATCTAAGAGCATACATTGTGTGATTCCATTCTTTAAATATTTTAAGATGTGTTTTATGGCCCAGAATGTAGTCTATATTGGTAAATGCCTCATGTAAGCCTGAGAAAACATGTTTATTCTGCTGTTGCTGAATGAAGTATTATGTATATTTCAATTAGGTCTTGTTGATTGATGATACTGTTCAGTTCAACTATGTCTTAATGATTTTCTACCTGCATATCTGTCAATTATTGCTAGAGAGGTGTTGGAATTTTCAGCTATGTGTGGATTTGTCTATTTCTCCTTGGAATTCTATCAGGTTTTTTCCATGTATTTTGATTCTTATAAAATATATATATATTAAGAATCGGTATCTTCTATTGGAGGAATTGTCCTCTTTATCATTACCTAATACCTCTCTTTAATCTCCAATAATTTCCTTTCTCTGTGGTCTGCTTTGTCTGAAATTAATAGAATAAATGACACTCCAGCATTCTTTTTGATTAATGTTAACATGGTATATCTTTCTCCATTCCTTAATTTGTAATCTAGCTGAGTCTTTAAAGTGGTTTCTGGAAGACAGCATATATTTTGGTTTTGTGTTTTTGTTCCCTTCCTGGTAGTTTCTGTTTTCATTGACATATTTGGATATTGACATTTAAAGTGATTTAATAGAACTGGATTATCTGCCATATTTGTTACTGCTTTTTAAATGTGTTACTCTTGTTCTTTATTTTTATTATATATTTTTTGTTTTCTACTCCATTTTATCTTCTCTAGTTTTAATTGAGAATTTTATGTAATTTTATTTTCTATTTTTTTTGGTATATACTTTATAGTTTATAATCATTCATCACATTCTGAAATTTTGGCCAAAGATGGACCATACATGATGGCGGTTTCTTAAGATTATAATGGAGCTAAAAATTCTCATTGCCTAATGACATTGTAGTCATTTTAGTGTTATAGCACAAAGCATCCTTCATGTGATTATGATGAGGCTGGTATAAATGAAACCACTGTGCTGCCCGTCAGTCATATAAAAGTATAGATAATTTAAATGTGGGTGGTAGGCAACAATGCAACATACAGATAATGTATCATAGAAATTGATTAAGGACTATGTAGGCAGAAAATAGTGATAGTGCTCATCAGTCAGGCATGTCATATACAGAGGTTGTGAAAGATACACACAAGTGAATACTTAGAATTCGTTATAAGTGCTATAACTGAGGTAATACCAAGGATATTGGAGAATGCAGTAGAAGAATCTAACTTCAACAATTGTGAGGAAAAAATAGTCCTTACATTGAGAATAGCATCTCAAATTTCACTTTAAAGATTGAGGAGGTAATATCTCCATGATGAAGAGGACTATAGTCCTGGCAAATGGAGATGCATCAGCAAAAGCTAAAGGACTGCACGTAACTTGGGATGCCTTGGGTATTTTCAGAGAATATAAGAAAGTGTGTGTTTTTTTAAGATAAAATATATTTGAATATACTTATGCATGTATAAGGGAAGTAACAGGACAAAAGTGAGCAAACTTGGAAAAATCCAATAGAATGGAAGAACATTTAGAAAATTGGAAGCAGATATATTTAACATAGTCTTGAAGCTTTAAAAAATGAACATATGTACAGTAATATTCTTAGTTTCCACAAAGAAACATTTTGTTGGATTTTTATCTAGAAATAAAAACATTTTTTAGTCAACTAACATTAGTAAAAAAGTAAACATTTACCATGCACATCTGCAAAATAATGGATCACACAATGCATCTGTAGCAAACCCAATGGATAATTCAATGTCTTTGAGTTTGAGTGCCTTGAGTTCTAGCATCAAAAAAAAAGACAGTGGGTATTACAGGTTGTTGATATTAGAAAAGGAATAAACAGTAGGAAAATGTGGAAAAATGGTTTAAAAAATAGCATTACAGAGAGAAGAGAAACTGCACATTCACAATGAATACAAGGTTGACATCAATCCAGGAGGGAAGATGCAAGTGAAATTTGGATAGGTGTTGCCCTGACTTGTGTGGCTCAGTTGATTGACTGTCATCCCATAAAGCAAAAGGTCACCTGTTCGATTCCCAGTCAGGGCACATGCCTGGGTTGTGGGCCAGGTTGTCAGTTGGGGCATGTGTGAGAGGCAGCTAACTGGTGTTTCTCTCACACATTGATGTTTTTCTTCCTCTCTTTCTCCCTCCCTTCTCCTCCCTTAAATAAATAAATTAATTATTTTAAAAAATAAATTTATACAGGTGTTCTTTAGATAGCATACTAGGACTGAAATTGAGAGGGGAAAGATCAAGAAAGATTTACAGACTTAAGAAAATTATACATGAAGTCAGAGAAGGGATTGTGAATATTTAATAATTAAAAAAATGGAATAATTTCAAACAATTCAAAGGGTGGTGAAATTTAAGGTGGTTTCCAAAATGAGATTACTTCAAAGTACTGAGGATAATGACTCAATGTCAGAAAAAGTAATAATATTAAAATACTAAATGCAAACAAAACCTAACCAGGCTTTCACACTTTGTTATTGAAATTCAGATTTTTGGTTCTCCCATTTAAAATAGTTCTTTTTCATATAATCTTTTATGCTTTTTGCAAATACTGGCTCCTGAATTTTCATAAAACAAATTAAAACTACACACACACACACACACACACACACACAAGTAAATCATAAACAAATGTTGAGAGAATAGTATAATGAACCTAGTTACATAGCTCCAACAAATACCACCATTCTAACTGGAATCTTCTTTCTTTTATTACCCAATCTTAGAAAATATATTTACATGGTATAGTTTTTTTCTTATTTTTATGTCAGAAGGCATTAAAAATACTTAAATGATCCCCTAAAACACATGTATCTTGGCAATATCAATTTAAATAAATAACCACCAAAAGAAGTACTACCTACTGTATCTATCCAATGGGCCACAAAAGTTGAATGCTTAAGTCTGGATCTACACACTTCAAGTGTCATTAAGTCAATTAAAAAAACAAAACAAAACAGAACTCAGTCCTCTCTAATTAATTTACTCTCGTCAATACCCAAGAGTCACGAAAGCTACAAAAATCAACATTTAGAATCCCCTGCTAAATCTTAAAAAAAGAAAAAAAATATTGTATTTTTTTCATTACCATTTAACCCTCTTATACTCCCTTCCCCTACAATCACCACACTGCTGTCCATGTACATGAGTCTTTTTTCCTTTTTTCCTGCCAATCTTAAAGCTGTAAAGATAGATTATATAATTTGACTCTCCATCTTCTGAAAGCTCCCTCTACAAAATAATTTATAAAGGAAATATATTTTTACCAAATCATTAAGCGCTTAGAATTATTTAAGGTACTTTTTTAAAAGTATGTTATTTTTTAGAGTTATGTTTTATGATGTATTTTATATACTGAATTAATTTTTGTATGCCACAAGAAAAATTCTTCTTCAATAAACTTCAGGAAAATTAAATACATAAGTATTATAAAAAGATTTCTTTCTCATTTTTTCCAAAAAGACAGGTTTATATCCTTTACATGTTTGGGGCAGGAGGAGAGTAGAAAGTAGGTAAAGAAACAGAACTGCTGCACAGTTCCAGAAGCCTATATAATCACTCTGTTCTAGATTTTTCCAGATGGAACCATTCACATGGAATACAGTGACAATGGTGTCATCTAGAGCTGTACAACTCAACAGAACGGGGAAGAGAAAAAACTTGCAATAAGCTTCTATCAGTGAATCCATCAGCTAAAATACATTTCTTCTAAAAATTAATTCAAGGCCAATCACAAATAAGTAGATTTGGGATGATATTATAAGAACCAATTTCATTGCAATTCTTGTCCTTTCTCAGAAACGTAGATTTATATGTAGTCTACCCCAGGCAAAGCAAAATAGGTAACTTTCATCAAATCACTGCCTTTCATACTTGCCTTCAGTTGTTAGGTTTGATATTAATTCATATCTTCCTTTTGTACAAATCTATTTAATCTCCAAAAAGCTGTAAGCAACATCTCTGAATAATGAAAATGTTCATGTTTTATCTAATTACATTTATCTCTGTTTTTGACATTACAAATATTATATCTTACTAACAACAATAGCAACAACAACAACAACAACAAAACTGCTTTAGGTTCTGACAATTTAAAAGAAGCAAGTGAAAAAACAAGATGAGTACTAACCTTCTAGAAAATATTAACCAAGAATAATTTTAAATAAGAAAGAAAACACATCACTTAATGACTAAAACAACACAAATATTAAAAGTATGTACTATTTGGTCAAATTTTGCTTTTAGAAGTCTTTAAAATTTGGTGAATTCTTCAGACAAATAATTACAAGTAAGACTTACATTGGTAATATATGGTTCAATAGCTTCAGCTGTACCACTGAGTAAGGCTTTATAATTATGAAACAAATTACAAAACTACTATAGTTATAATTTTAAGGAAATAAAAATGAAAGCCGAGATGGGCTGCAAGATGGCCGCAGAGTAGGAAGATCTTTATTGCACCTCCTCCCAGAATCAAACTGCAAATAAAACTAAAAAGGGGAACAGCCACCCAAATTAAATAACTAAAGACAACCTGAAAAACAGACTTTTATCAAGGACAGCCAGAGACCAACTAGAGATGGATAAGAAGGGTGTCAACATGAAAAGGAATGGCCTCATTCCCACAGGTGGCAGTCTGAGCTGCACCATGGCTGTGGGAGCTTTGCCGTGAAAGGAGAGAGGCCTGAACTCAAATGAGGTTCCCAAGCACAGAGCACCAGAGTCAGAATCAGTGGCCCAGTAACTTGTGAGCTGTGAGAGGCTGCAGGGTTTTTTGCCTGAGAGAAAGGGACAGAAGCTGCTGGAGACAAAGCCACTATTTTTTTTTCCTAAAAGGGGCCAAAGCACAGGTTTTGTGTTCACAGCCACTCACCTTGGGTTTGAGTGAAGGAAGGGTCGCACAAGGAGAGCCTAGGATGGGAGGCACTGTGTAGAGATATGGAGGAGACATGGTGGGGATTTCTGTGCCAAGATATACCTCAATACCACAATAACCAACATGCTTGAGAAAAGCAAGCCCTTCCTAGGGGAAAAGCAATCCCCCTATCCTGTGGGATACTGCTCACCCCACCGTCTGGAATTCTACTTGCCCCACCCTACATCTCTTTTCTTTTCTTTCTTTCCTACATCTTAAATCCTACTGAGGATATAGCAACATAAGCAGACACAGTGGGTGTCAAAGGCTGGCTTTCCTGCAGCAACTTCATACACTTTCCCAGAAAACAGACTTGTATTTCTCCCCAACAGAGAGCCATTGAAACACCCTTATGGTTCTTCTGGTCTCTGACAGGCCCAACATCTGGGCTCTGGAGGTCCCACCCACTTGCCTACTAAGGGCTCTGCCCTGTCATGTTCTGGGCAATAATATAAGACAGACTCAGACAAGTGGCTTGGGGTGAGGAAACACGTCCACCATCTTCCCTGAAGTCTTACTGGTACCTCCCATGGGAGATCCAGGGGCGCTATCCCCCTGACTCTGCCAGAAACCCTCTCAGAAACAGGTCAGTGACTAGTCTAAGACTGACAGAAATCTGGCAGGCAGAGGTAGGTGGAGGCAGATCCTGTGGTGTCTTGCGAAGTTTGTTGACCCACCCCTGGGCCCAGTGCTGATAAAAGCCAGCTTTATAGTGCAGCATGGCCCATCCTGTGTGCAACCAAACCTGGAGAAAACACCACAAACTGTGACTTTCATGTAGCTTCAAACAAGCTGTCAAGGACTAGACGTGGACAGCACTGGACATTGGCTTACACCAACCTCAGACAACATCAGAGCCACATCCAAAAGGAGAACTCAGCAGGCAAACCCTAAACCCTGCTGAGACAAACTCCATTTCATTATTTTTCACTATTTTTGTTACTTTGTTCTTTTTCCTAGCCTTTTTACTATTTTTTCTTTTTCTTCTCTTTTGGTTCCTCTATTTTTTTTCATATATTTTATTTTAATCTTACATTTTCTTACTCCATTTTTTTCTTCTTCATCCCTTTTCTTATTTTTGTTATTCTTTCTCTTCCACTGTCCCTTTCCCCATTTTCCTCTTTCTATCCATTACTCATGTTAGTTGTCTTTGTTTCCTCCTCTCATAAACACATTCCTTTCCTTTAGTCTTCTGTTTTTCACCTTTCACTACAATTTTATTTCTCTTTCAAACTTTATTATTCTTTGTTCGTCATTGACTTTGCTGTTTGGGGGTTTTTTGCTTATTTTGGTTTTGTTTTTTGTGTTCTTTTGCTTTGTTCTGTCAGCACCTATACAACAGTATACAAGGCATGGCAGGAGTTGAGTCTCTCAATCAGCCAGCTGGAAGGGAAATTCCATCAACAAATGAGCCAACAACAATCAGGACCCAATACAATAGTAGAGCCCACATAACCCATACAAAGGACACTCCTAGAACATCCAGCTCAGGAGATCAAGGAGACTGCAGCACTGAGTCTCCCAGGACTCCTACCACGTAAGTCCAACCATAACACAAGGAGTCAAAGAAGATCTATCCAATACATAGAAACAAACAAAAAGAGATAGCTATGTTGTGAAGTCAAAGAAACAATCTTCAAATGAAAGGAAAGGAAGAATCTCTAGAAAAAGAACTAAAAGAAATTGAGGAAAGCAAATTATTGGACATAGAGTTCAAATTAATAGTTTAAGAACACTCAAGGAACTTAGTTGGAACTACATGAACATGAAAAAAGACATAGAAACTATGAATAAGAACCATTTGAAGATAAAAAATAAAATATCTGAAATAAATAATACACTAGAAAGAATTCAAAACAGGCTAGATGAAACAGAGGATTGAATCAACAATTTGGAAAAAAAAGTAGGAAAAAAACCCAGTCAGGGCAATGAAAGGAAAAAATAAAAGAGTTTAAAAAATGAGCATACCTTAAGGGAGCTTTGGGGCAACATGAAATGTAATAATATTCACATCATAGAAATGACAGAAATAGAAGAAAGGAAGCAAGGGATAAAAAAAAAATTTTTGAAAAAATAATGACTGAAACCCTAACTAACCTGGTGAAGTAAAAAGTCACACAAGTTCAAGAAGCACAGAGTCCCAATCAAGATGAACCCAAAGAGAACCATACCAAGACATGTCACAATTAAAATGGCAAAGTTTAAAGACAAAGGGAGAATCTTAAAGGCAGCGAGAGAGAAACAGATTTTACCTACACGGTAGCTCTGATAAGGCTGTCAACTGATTTCTCAACAGAAAAATTTCTCGACAGAAGGGATTGGCATAAAGTATTCCAAATAATGAAAAGTAACACAGTGCAAACAAGACTACTATATCCAGTAAGGCTTTTATTTAAAGTAGAAGCAAAATAAAGAGCTTCCCAGACCAAAAAATAAAAAAAAAAGGAAAAACAAGGCTGAAGGAGTATATTTCTACCCAACTAGCATTGCAAGAAATGCTAAAGGGATTGTAGAAGAAGGAGAAGGAGAAGGAGAAGGAAAGGGAGAAAGAAAGAAAGAAAGAAAGAAAGAAAGAAAGAAAGAAAGAAAGAAAGAAAGAAAGAAAGAAAGAAAGAAAGAAAGAAAGAAAGAAAGAGAGAGAGAGAAAGAGAGAAAGAGAGAAAGAAAGAGAGAGAGAGAAGGAAGGAAAGAAGGAAGGAAAGAAAGAAAGAATGAAAGAAAGAGAGAG